>JBBPDI010080431.1:0-14014 GCA_037974545.1 Cucumis variabilis | reverse complement strand
GGGTTTGTTGAAGTCAGGAATTATGAAATATTTCCATTTTAGAAACGTGGGTGTGGTAGAAATTTAATTGGGTCTATAGAAACTTGTGTGTAACGACCCTAAGTTTATGAAACCTTGGTTTATACCACTGGAATTTGAATTAGAAACATGTGTTCGAACCTATGTGAGTGCTTCAAAATAAAGTTTGCTTCTACTTCTATATGTTTGATTTTGAATTAGTGAGCAAGTTGCTCTCCTCTTTTCAAGAATTACTCGATCAGTTCTATCGCATTAAATTTAAATGCTTTCTAATTGTTTGGATTTCTCAGGATTTTCCTTTAGTTTTTTTTGTAATTTCATGCTTCTTGTACTCAACTCTTTTATCAATTAATGAAGCAGAAATGATGAGGGTGCTAAGGAGGTGCCTACTTAGTAGAGATGTTTTGGTGCACCTGCTGATCCATTGTATCTTTCTCTAAAATAAAAAAAACAACCAACTGTTTTATTTATTTCTTAAAAAAGAAAAAGATATGTAAATGCATTTTTTATAAAAAAGATGAATAGGTTACCAAGACATCTCAAACATATTAAATTCCCTCTAGTATCCTAATACCACCCAAAATAAAGCTGCAAAAGATTAAGTAAATGTATTAGATACATATTGAAAGTTTACTATTCTACTCTTTAATTGTGTTTTTAATAAATTTATTAATTTAAAAGAATATATATATATATAATATACTTTTATCATATGAAAGTTTATAGATTAAGCTTGTAAATACTAATGTTAAGGGATTAATAGGAACAAACTTCAAACTTGAACAAACTGTTAAACTAAATTCAAAATTTAAATATTTTTGTGTAATTATTTCTAAATTTTTTTAAAATATGGTTGAATAATAGTGTTGTTAATGTGCACGGACCAACGTAATATTAAATAGCAGAGAAGTAATGGTTAGATTTTTTTTTATTTTTTTAACTTTAAGGGATTAAATCAACACAAACCTCACTTTTTAAGGCTTAGTACTTTACTCTCTCAAATTTAATTATAATTATTGTTCCTCACGTTTGATAACCACTCCTTTTATATATACTCCTGTGACTTAAATTTCTTTGGCCTCTCTATAATATTTTTTTTTTTTTGGTTCTTTCCTTTAAAACTTGAAAAACTATTAAGTGCACGTAAACTATAATAAATAGTCCCTTTCCCACGCCTTATATTCACAGAGGCCAAATTTCATATAATTAACAACTGTAATTTAGGCTCCAAATCCTTCAAATTTTCCTCTTTAAATTTTTTACATGACGCTACCATGCACGAGGTTGAAACCAACATATTTAATTATGTATGGTTATTTATAATTTATGAACCTAGAGTTTTGAAAAATGCACTATATAAACCATTTAATTTTAGTGACATGGTTTAGTATTTTAAAAACACTCTTTAATAATATTAATAATATGAACCTCATATATTTGTGTGTTCATATGCTTTTACATTTATTTTTTATTTTTTGTATTCTTTAGGGGACGATTTCTTAAGAATTTATGTAGAACAAAACATTGGGTTAGACACTTTTCAAATTAAAAAGTCATTATTTCACACCCTCACACCAATGAAAAATATCAAGTTCAACCACCAAAATGGTGGTATTTGAATGGACACATTTAAAAAAATATGGACACTAAATGGTATATTTGTGTAGCTAACTCTTAAATAATGTAATTTCAAGTGATGAAGTATGGACATTAATAATTGTTGAGTGCAAATTTATGATCAGTATAGTTATTAGATACAGATTTAAATTTTGTCCCATTCATTTCACACACATGTGGTGTAAACGGTCACATTTTTCTCACCTTATTCCATATTTTCTATGCTCTTCTTCCATTGATCGTTGGTGGGTGTGGTTTTTCCCTCTTTTCAAAGTTTAAAGACTTACCATTCACACCGAGAATCAAATATTTATAAGAAACTTAGTCAAGAAAATTTTACAAAATATTTACAACCTATAACAAATTCTATCACTAATAGTTATTGATATGTTATAGTGATAGAAAACTATTATTGATAGAATTCAAAATTTTGCTATAGTTTGTAAATATTTTAATTTATTTTACTATTTTTAAAAATACCCCTTTAATCAAATCTAATCCAAAATAAAAATTAATCTAACCAAACATTTACAATTTGAGTTTGATAGTTGGATTATTTGGGTTATTAGAACATTCTGATAGAGCTTATAAACATATAATTTTTTAACTTCCAATTTTATGCATATAAACTTTTACATAAAGAGAAATAAAAAAAATTGTCCCTAAAAAATATTTAAATTTATAAGAAAATTCCATAGTCCTGTTTATTAGTACTATTTTATTATATTTGTAATTTTTTTCTTTTTTCTGTATTTATAAACCTTCTTACAAATAGGATAAGGTAGGAAAAGAAAGGAGAATCATTCATTGTTTTCCCACCATCTTTAACATTTTTGAGACACTATTAAATATGACCAATAAGTTGCTAACACAATTATGTTAGCTCTTTATTAGTTGTGTAATTTGCTCCATAAAATTATGGACACGTTCAAAACTATATTGTTAAAAGGATATCTATTGTCTTTTTCCTTTTTTTTTTTAATGAGAACAAGCTCAGCTAGGTATTAGTTGACATAATTTTCCATCTCAAATTAAAATCACAACAAACACATATTTTTTGGAATCAATTTTCTAAGAATTTTTTTTTGACCAAGTTACTAGGATAAGGAAGTGCACTGAAATATCAAGAAAAATATCAGGTCAAGTATCCCTAAAGGCCAGCGGATATGACTAAAACAAGCCCAGAAAAGGACAGTGGAAATAAGGAACAAGCAAAGACTGAAATCTTTGACATGGTTGGAATTAATCTTTCAATCGATTTGGGCTCACTCTCACCCATCACCGATGTAGCTATCTTAAGTCCAGAAAACTTATCCCCCATGAGCTCTCCTCCTTCACCAATGCAATCTGATATCGTTAAAGAAGACAGTGTCAGTCCCACGATGATCAGTGATAAAGAAGAACAGGGAATGGAAGTCATAGAACAGGAATGTTAATGATGTTGAAAAACAACAATCTGAAACTTGTTGCAAATGTTAATGTTGTTTGAAAACAATGATAGGAATGTTGATGATGATCCTAATGATATGAATTTGTATCAAATGGGACAAACTAGTTCTCCATGAAAGTTGTATGCTGGAACACTAGAGGGTCAAGCTCTCCCTAAAAAAGAGTTTAAATAAAAAGTTTGCTTTCCCTTTACATTCTTGACTTTGAGATTCTTGTTGAAAAAAAATTGTAAAATGTCACTAAACAAATCATAAAATCTCTTTGAAGTTCAATCAGTATAAAATGGCACTTTACTTAGGCTGTTGGTAGTTCAAGTGGGATTATTATTATGTAGGCCGACACTAGATATAGAGTGATTGATCATATTGTGAAAAATTTCTCCCTCTCCATATCAAAATTTCCTACCCAATTGATATTAACAACACCAATTGGTGGCTCATTGCTGTATATGGACCGACAAACAAAAATAACAGAGGTGATTTTTGGGCTGAGCTTGATGAGATCAAATCTATTTGCTTATAAAAGTGGCTTATGGGAGGGGATTTCAATGTAGTTAGATGGCATTCTGAAACCACGGCAAAAAACACAGCTACTTCAAGCATGAAAAAATTCAATGCTTTTATAAATGGCTGTAAATTCATTGATCCCCCATTAACGAATGCAAAGTATACTTGGTCCAATCTTAGAATTCAGTCCATCTTATCAAGATTTGATAGATTTCTATACACATTGGACTGGTAAACTCTATTTGCCCCTCACTTCTTTAGAAACCTTTCTAGAGTTAGTTCAGATCATTTCCCCATTATCCTTGAATCTAATAGCTTAAAATGGGGTCCCTTCCCTTTTAGATTCACAAACACTCTCATCAAAGAGGCTTCTTTTAAACAAAACATTGAATGTTGGTGGAACAACACTGCTCAAGAAGGTCATCCAGGTTATTCATTTATGTGGAGGCTCAAACAACTATCTAACACCATTAGAAGATGGAGCGAAGACCTCAAAGAATCAAATGAAGAGGAAAGGAAGGCCTGGATAAAGGAGATTGATCTCATTGATAAAATGGAGGCCGATAACAGTATTACAGACCTCCACATCTCTCGCAGAACTTCGATCAAATCGAGCCTCAACCAGCTAGCTCTCAAGGATGCACAAACATGGGCTAAAAAATGTAAAAGGTCATGGAATTTGGAAGGGGATGAAAACACTGTCTTTTTTCATAAAAATTTTTCTACAAGACAAAGAAGAAGCTTCATTACAAGTATTTTCACTGCACAAGGGATTCTGCACAACTGAAGAGGGGATTGAAAAAATCTTCATTGATCATTTCAGAGACATTTATATTGATACGGATAGAGAACTCTAGTTTATTGATAATCTTTCTTGGATCCCCATTAAAAGGAATGCACAAGATGCCTTTTGCACTCTGTTTTCGGAGGAGGAGATCTCTAGCGCACTTAAATCCTTCTCAAATAATAAATCCCCTGGTCTTGATGGATTTACAATGGAATTTATAAAAGCTACTTGGAAATATACCAAAGGAAATATCCTGGAGATTTTCAAGGACTTCCACGCCAATGGTATTATAAACAGAAATGTGAATTCCACTTATATTGCTCTTATTGCAAGAAAGGGGAAATGTTTTGTACCATCCGATTATAGACCTATTAGCCTCACTACCGCCCTATATAAACTCATTGCTAAAGTCATTGCAGAAAGGCTCAAAACAACCCTTCCAGATACAATCTCAAAAAATCAATTGGCATTTGTTCGTGGGAGACAAATCACCAACGCTATCCTGATTGCAAATGAGGTAGTGGATTACTGAAAAACTAAGAATGTAAAAGGGTTCGTAATTAAGCTCGACATTGAGAAGACATTTGATAAAATCAACTGGAATTTCATTGATTTTATGCTCCTGAAGAAAGGATTCTCCCCAAAATGGCGAAGATGGATCAAGGCATGTATTTCAAGCGTTCAGTACTCTATCCTTATAAATGGCAGACCTAAAGGAAAAAATCAACCTACTAGAGCCATTCGACAAGGGGATCCCATTTCACCCTTCATGTTTGTTCTAGCCATGGACTATCTTAGTATTCTTCTTAATTTTCTGGAGGTAAAAAACAAGATCAAGGGCATGAGATTTAATGGGGAACAAAATCTCACTCACCTCCTTTTCACAGATGATATATTGCCTTTTGTGGAAGATGATGATGATTCAATTGATAATATGAGAAACACCATCAACCTCCTTGAACTGGATTTCGAACTCAACATTAATCACAACAAATTCACCATATCACCCGTAAATTCTGATGTCCAAAGAACAAATTGTGTAGCGGTAAAATGGGGTATATCCACAAAATTCCTTCCCATTCAATACTTGGGAGTGTCATTGGGGGGCAAACCTCTCTCTAGAAATTTATGGTATCAGATTACAGAAAAAATACACAAGAAAATCAACAACTGGAAATACTTCTGTCTTTCCAAAGGCGGCAAAATTACACTCATAAATGCTACACTATCCAGTATTCCAAACTACCATTTATCTGTGTTCAAAGCTCTTATATCGGTTTACAAAGATATTGAGAAATTTTGGAGGAACTTTCTATGGAGAAATAACTATGAGAAGAAAAACATACACCTCATCAAATGGCCGATTGTTATGTCTCCCATTAGTAAGGGGGGCCTTGGCATCAATAGTATTTCAAATACAAACTTTGCTTTTTTGTGTAAATGACTTTGGAGATTTTATGAGGAAAAGAATCCACTCTTGAAACGCATTATTATAGCACTACAAGAAAAGTGACCTTCGCCGACGTAGCAAAACATCGCGGAAACGTTGGCAGGTACGTCGGGATAGCTGCGTCGAGGATTCTTCACCGATGCAGATCACGTCAATGTTGGGAAAACTTTCATCGGCTATCGCGATGCCACGTCACAAAAGGTTTCCGCGACGCGGCGTCGCGATAGGTAGGTTTTCACGATGCGACATCGCGATAGATGGGTTTCCGCGACGTGGAGTCGCGATAGGTTCGCGACACCGCGTCAGAACAGGATTGCTCAAATTCGCCGTTCTTTGAATCTTGATGCTTCCTTTCCGACTAAACTTTTTCTTCCTAAGAAATTTCTATTTCTTTATGGATGCTCATTGATTTCTCGTCTTATTCCTTTTAGTATTTTTTAGGATAAGTTTTTTTTCATGAAAATTTACGATTTCTCTTATTTGAAATATGAGACATGATCTTCAGATAAGGGAAAGAGAGAAAGTATAAAGAATGAGAGAGGGAGATGGACGATTTGAAGAAGGAAAACATAGAGAAGGTAGAAGAAAGGAGAGAGAGGAAAAGAGATAGAGACTGAGGAATAGTAAGAGATGAGAAAGAGGGAAACAATGACACTTCTGGCAGCGGCAGCGACGACGACGAAGACGAACAGACGGCTGGACGAATCTCCTCCTCTCCCTCTCTTGGCCGATTTTTTCTTCTATTCGTTTTGCAATCGGTTTTGTTGTGAGGGGAAGAAATAGGGTGGACTTTCTCCGATGTCGTTGAAGACGTCATAAAAGAACTTTTTCTCAGCGTCAATTAACTCTAACGTCGCGAAAGGGGATACAAACGGTCAATAAATTGCGACGTTATATCCCCTATGTTGCAATTTATTGACCGTTTGTATCCCCTTTCCGCGACGTAGTGAGGCACTGCGTCACGGAAAGGTCCCGTCATATTTTATTTATTAACTATACCACGACGTGAGATAGATGTGCATCGTAGAAGGGTTTTTACGGCGACGTATCGCTTTCGACGTCGGCAAAGGGTTTTTACACCGACGCTTGTTTTTCGCGACGTCGCTTTATGCGTTGCAAAAAGTCCATATTCTTGTAGTATAGCAGAGTATGAACAATCGTATTTGGAAGAAATTCCTACAAAAGGTAAATTCAGCAACTCCAAAGCCCCTTGGAGATCTATCATTAAAGGAGTCGATTGGTTTCTACCACAAATCAATTGGAAAATTAAAAGTGGTGATTCTCTTTCTTTCTGGCATAGTCTTTGGCATGAACACAATCCTCTCTCACAAGACAATCCAAGATTGTATCCTCTCACCACCAAAAATGGAACTCTATAAAAGATATATGGAATGTTGATGTTTCAGATTGGGAACTTTGAAATAAACTCTGTTAATATAATCTGTAGCTATGTGTTATGCTTTTAACTTCAGGTTTAGCTAAAGGGCAAAATAGAGTTAAACTACACAGTAAGTAGATAACACACGACACTTTGTTAACCCAGTTCGGCAAATACTGCTTACGTCTGGAGAGCTTTTTTGCTCAGATTTAGAATATTATTAAGATTCAATATTCATGTAACAAACATTACTAGTTACATAAATTCACTTGTTAAAGTAAATTACAATAACAACTTTCAGGCTCCCCCTGAATCAAGTATGAATCTTCTCGAGTTACTTTCAGGCTCTCCTTGAATTATTGAACCAATGTCTTAACTCGAACTGAGTTCTTAATATTCTCTTACTTCATCCTGCACATATTAAATACACAACATCTTCATTAGCATTCGCACAGAACCATTACGAACCTGTGAGGAAGATAAACCTTCCAACAGTTTTCGGACGTCTTTGATCACAATCAGCACGCTTAGCTTCCAAAAACATGCGTAACAAATGTTTGTTTGCCATATAAATATAATCCATATGAATCCCCCTTTTTGTGAAAGGATCACAACCACCTATATTCTAATACATATTGTTAACTACTTTTAATATTTTAATTGACAAAACCTTACTTTATCAATCTAACAAACTTTATCCTAGAAGACCGTTGAGAAGTGTGGAATCGACTCTTTAAGAGAATGGAAAATCTCCCTCCACCCCCAACTGATATCGGAGAGGACCTTCTTCTCTCGAAATTGAATATCAATGTCTGCTTCTTGTTTCTTCTATTAAATGTGCTCTTCATGACAACAACCACTTAGAATTAAATAATTCAGATTAGGGAATTTTTCAAAATTTATGAAAGTCAACCATTCCAAAAAGATGCAAATTCTTCTTGTGGTCCCTCCCATGAGTGTATTAATACAGTTGATATGTTACAACAGAGACTCCCAATTAACATGGAACTTAAAACCTTCTTGGTGTGTTCTATGTAAAGTCGTTGAGGAAGACAGGAATCATTTATTCATCTCTTGTCCCATATCATCTAAGATATGGAAAAAAGATGGTGACTGCTTAATAAATCATTCTCCTCCAATAATACTATCATCTTTTGCAAAAACATATGCAGCTCTAAGGCAAAAACAAAGAAGCAAATTATTCTCTTCAATTTAGTTGCTGTCACACTATGGACTATATGAAATGAAAGAAACCGGAGGATTTTCAATGAGGAAGAAAGATCCCTCTGTACGATTTGGGAAGACATCCAAGCTTTTACGGTTTTTGGGCTACTCGATCTCCTCTTTTTAGAAACTTGTCAGCCAATATCATCGCTTTAAATCTTAATGCTTTCTAAGTTATATTTTGGGTCCTTGGGAGGCTTCTCTCTAACCCTTTTTGTACTTCTCTGCTTCTTGTACTTGACTCTTATATATTAATGAAGTAGGAATGTTGATGGTGCAAAGGGGGTGTCCACCTAGTGGAGATGTCCTGGTGCACCTACTGACCCATTATATCTTTTTTCTTTTTTAAAAAAGTTGACATTCTTAGCACCCTCATCGAACTCCAAATCTAAACACGTTTATCCCTAATTTCAAAAAAAAAAAAGTTTATAAAACATAATATGGTTTGATATAAATATTTTTTATTTTTTAAAATATAGATCATAACTCAGTAAACACAAAAGTTCAAAATTAAAAAAAAAAAAATTATACAATTTGATATAAATATGTGTTTTATACTATTTGATATAATTTTGTGTTAATAAAAATATACAATTTAAAATGATTAAATATCAGTAATGTTAGGTGACTCTACTAAACACAATATTTAAAATTCATATTTATGGAAAAAAAAAGTCTCTATCACTAATAAAATCTATGTTATATTATATAATTCTCTTGTATAATATGCATAAATTAACAAGTAAGAGTAATTTAAATGAATTTCATTTGAAGTATTCAAACTTGAGCCTATTTAGGGTCTGATGCACCTTGCCAAATATTAATTACTAGTACAAATTGAATAGAAAATTGAAAATTAAGCATATTGTTTTGTATTATTATTTTTTTCTAAATAGAGTTAAGCATATGATCTAATCTAATATTATGAAAGTAAGCGTTATATAATTTTATAGCCATCTTTGAGGAAACAATATCTTTGGATAATTAATAGCAATTTGTGGATCATGTTTTTGTTTTCTTCTAATTCAATATCACACAGTATTTGTGGATTATGTTTTCCATCGATTCTACAATATCATCAATCTCAAAGCTTGAGTTCTCTAAAATCCATAAGAACAAGAAGCTCTAAAACAGCTAGAGCAAACAAAAGAAAGGAGAACAAAACAGTAGGAACAGTTTTTATCGAAAAGAATTTAAGAGAATGGTTAAAGGAAAGCAAACTCAAGCTTTCACCAGATATGCAGGATTTTAACTCATCATCAGAGGCAGAAATGGAGAACAAAAATCTTGATCATTTTCAAGCTGCGACTGACAAAATAATTCCAGGTCTTCTTGTAACACCCCAAAGTTTAAGGTAATTTTACATTTAATTATCTTAATTGAATTTAAATTATGATAGATTTTATTTGGACTTTATTAAGGCCTGAGCTAAGATTTGGTAAATAATTGGTGGATTTGTATGGTTGGAAATAATTGTAAAAGAATACATTATTTGCTCATGTTATTTTTTTATGTAATTAATTTTGTTTTTATTAGTTTTTTTATTAATAAAATGATAGAAAGTTAATACACTTTCGTTGTGTTTGAATTATGTAACTTTTGTTGGAATCTAATTATTAGTTATAGTTAAAGGTAATACAATGTGTAAAAGTAGAAATATGAGAGTAGTTTCTTCGTTTTGTCCTAAGAAATTCATTAAAAATAATAAAAACTTTAAATTTAATTTATTTTAGAATTTTAAAAGTTTTAGAAGTTGAATAGTTTGATCAAGTAATTATTAAAAAGTCATAACAAATTTATAATTTGACAATAAATTATAATAAATTTAAGAATTTGAAAAGTTTGAAAATTTCAATAATTTAACCGACTACTCAACTCTTGAAATTAAATAGATATCATCTCTACGTACATTTTTCTATAAAAATCTTGTATGTGTATTTGTTTTTTTTTCAAACACAACTCTTTTTCCAAAATTAGTTGTTTGATGTATAATGTGCTAGAGCATAATAGATTATCACACTTTATACCTTTTGTTTTTAAATGATGTATCTTTTGTACTTTTGAAAATTAAATTTGTTTAATTTTGTTATATGTGATTTTTTTATTTTCATATTTTTTACATTCATTTAACAAGTAAAAAGAGTTACGTGCTATGCACGTGTTGAAGGACTAGTAAATATAAATAAATAAATGAAAAAAATAAAAAATGTAGGACAAAATAAGGTATCTACAAATTCCTCTATTTTTATTTAAAAATACCTTCCATTTCAACTTCGACACTTCAATCTCAAATTCAACACTTCAATATCAACTTCAATACTTTAGTCTCAACTTCAACACTTCAATATCAACTTCAACACTTCAAATTCAAATACAATACTAAAACCTACAACTAATTCAAAATCTAAATATTAAAACTAATTTGAAATCTAAAACCTAAAACCTAAAACTAATTTAAAATCTAAATACTAAAACTAATATGAAATCTAAAACCTAAAACCTAAAACTAATTTAAAATCTAAATACTAAAACAAATTAACTAAAATAAAACAATAACTAAACTAAACCTCTTACCGGAATGAACAGTGACGGCGTAGATGAATACCAACGGTCGAACAAGGACAATGACGAGCGACGGCATGGATCTCTCTCCTTCTCGACCTCTCTCTCAACTCTCTTGGCCTTCTCCTTTTCAGTTCTATGAATTAGGTTTATAAGAGAATTTCCGACACATATCAAAAACGTCGGGAGACATCCCCTATTTCCAATGCTTTACTTATGATGTCGAAAATGGCTACACTATGCATGACGATTTACTTATGACGTTGGGAATGACTACACTATTCCTGACGCCTTACTTATGACGTTAGTAATGACTGAACTTTTCCCGACATTTTACTTATGATGTCAGAAAAAATGCAAGAATTAAATATTTATTTATCTTCTCCCGATGTCTTGAACTACAACGTCGGGAATAATTATATTGGCCGACGTGTATTTTATGCATCAGGAATTGGCCTTTGTTCTGACGTTGCTTTTTTCGACCCTGAAAAAGGCGTCGGGAGAACTCCGATTTCTTGTAGTGAGATGGTGGGAAAGCAACACTGTTCAAGGCTACCCAGGCTTTAATTTTATGGAAAGATTGAAATTTCTGACGAAAAGCATTCGAAATTGACAGTTCGACAATAAATCTTAATCTCTCGTGATAAAAAAGGATCTTATCAAAGAAATTGAAGCAATCAATGAGAAAGAAGCAAACAATACCATCTGTGAAATCGACAATGTTAGAATAACTGCGATAAAGTCAGAGCTTGGATTAATTGAGCTAAATGAAGCAAGATACTGGTCTCAACGAGCAAAAAATTTATGGATTAAAGACGGAGACAAAAAACACAGCTTTCTTCCACAAAGTATGTGCAATAAGACAGAGGAAAAGTATCATCACAGAAATAAAAGATGAAGGGGGGTCACTCACAACTCAACTCAACAAATTGAAAAGTGTTTCATGATTCATTTCAAGAAGATCTACTGTAACAACAAGAAACCTTCTTGGTTGATTGACAATCTAAACTAGAGACCCATGGATTCCAATGCTCATAACATGCTCTGTGCTCCATTTGAGGAAGTTGAAATTAGAAACACAATCTTATCCTTAAAAAACAACAAAGCACCAGGTCCTGATGGCTTCCCTATGAAATTTTACAAAAGCTTGTAGGAAATTTTAAAAAAGGATATTATGGAAATTTTCATTGACTTTCATTCAAAAGGGGTGAAACAAATATATCAACACTTTCATCACTCTTATTGCTAAGGAAAAAGGTTATTCCTCTCTTGCTGATTTTCGACCCATAAGTCTAACTACCTCGCTTTACAAAGTAGTAGCAAAGGCTTTAGCCAACAGACTAAAGAAAACACTGCCAAATACTATTGCATACATTCGACTTTATGAATAACAAACAAATTACAGACGCAATCTTATCGGCAAATGAAGCAATCGACTAGGGAAAATGAGCAAAAGCAAAGGTTTTGTGGTAAAGATAGACCTTGAAAAATCCTTTTGATACAATTAATTGGAATTTCATTGATTTCATGTTAATTAAGAATAAATTCTCTCACCGGTGGAGAAAATGGATTAAAGCGTGCATCACAGGAGTACAGTACTCAATGATCATAAGTGGCCAACCAAAAGGTCGAATTACTCCCAAAAAATGCCTAAGGCAAGGAGACCCGCTTTCACCTTTTATCTTTGTTATTTGTCTCCCAATTCCTTGACAATGACTAATTGCAACTGTTGTTTACTTGAACTAGGAGTTGGTTGCGTTTTAATTCAGTAGTAACTTTTCCAAATTGTAATTTTCTCGGTATCTTTTGTGTGAGTAGAAAATTCTTTTTGTTCTGAGACTGGGCTTTTTATTAGAGATATACCTTGAGCTGTGAGGAGATTTTATACGTGATGAATTAAAAGATACCTTCTCTTTTATAAAGCGGTTTGAAGCCTTCGAGATATCTGTTGGATCCTTAATTAACAGTCGTAACTTCTTTTCCTTTCTCTTTCTTCTTTTTGATAAATTTCGAATAGTAGGAGTTATTGCCAATATCAGATGAGCTGTTTTTCTTGGCTTGTGTGAGATCTGAATTGTTGTCTTATCAAATTTTCTAGCATTGCTTCCAAGCCTGAACTTAGAAGAAAGATCTGATGTAATACCATGATTCTTGACAAAAAAGAACACTTCTAAATTAGGATTGTATTCAAATAATTAAAAGCATTAATGTTTAACGCAATAGAACTGGCACTATAACTAATAAAAAGCTTCGATCTGCTAGTCCAAAAACTTGTGATCACTTGAATGTCATCCCAAATTTCAAAAATAGTATGCTCCACGTCTTTGAAAATCCTGTTATTCCTTTCAATCCATATTGTCTATAATGGAGTTGAAGTTAATGACCCATTTTTAATTTTTTATATTGATGTTACACAACAATGGCTAGAATGGAGACTTAGAGGATTCATGAACCATCAAGCTAATTTCCTCCGCTTTCTCAAGGTCACTCCAAGAAGACTTAGTGTCAATCTTCCATAATCTAGCATCAGAAGGGGCCTACCGCACATGACTTTACCAAAACTTCCCTTCTGCTTGAGAAAAACCCTTTGCAGCTACTCCCTACAAACTGCTCCACATGCAGGGAGATCCTATCAATAATTTTCTTTTTTTGGATATGGGGTCAAGACCGATCAACTCTATATGATTCTTGTAGCTCCACACATCTCACAAATGGGTTTAGGGTTTGGATCCCGCAAATCTTCAACAAACCTCTATACCTAAATTTTTATAACTAACACATACATAATCGGTAAGCAATTAATTAACTTTAGGGTTTAGGATTTCTATCACATAAAATATTTACAGCAAAAAACTTTATGTATGATCATTTAAAATAATGTCATACACCGAATTCAGGATATTCCAATCATTGCATTTTTCTAGTATAGAATAATAAACAAAGCACATAAGCAAATGTATACTTATATCCGAAGAAGTTGATGGGGCTAATTTATATATATATATATATATATATATATATAT
>JBBPDI010080427.1:0-14015 GCA_037974545.1 Cucumis variabilis | reverse complement strand
GGTAAGTTTATCATATTAGTATTTTCAGCAAGGCCGACAGTTACAGGTAGAGAAAAGTTGTGTCTGTCGGCTTCACATCGTCTTTCGGTCTAAGCTAGCAGGTAGTCTGGGAAGGGGTGTGACAAAAGGTCCAAACGATAAGCTATTTCCCCAATCTCTTATATTATGCGATAAAGGCCATAAAACTTTGGAGTTAGCTTCTCATGGTGTTTTCTAGCTAAGGATTGTTGTCTATACAGTCGTAGTTTCAAATAAACTTCATCTCTCACTTTGAACTTCATTTCACGGCGGTGTAGACCTGCTTGCTTCTTCATCCTATTTTGGGCCATTATTAGATTTTCCTTTAAGGCACTAATAATCAAATTTCTTTCTTTCAACAATTGTTCTACACTGTTATTATTGGTCTTCCTATCCCCATACAAAACCAGTGGAGGTGGCGGGTAGCCATAAACCACTTGAAATGGAGTTGTTCTTGCCGATGAGTGAAATTTGGTGTTGTACAATAATTCAGCCTATGGTATGCACTTGTACCACTTCGTTGGTTGTTCGTTACAAAAGCAACACAAATAAGTTTCAAGGCAACGATTCACCCACTCGGTCTGTCCATCTGTTTGAGGATGAAATGTGGTACTCCTCTTTAATGACGTTCCCATGGCTGCAAATAATTCTTTCCAGAAGTGACTCAAGAAGATCTTGTCACTGTCAGTGACAATGGAGTTTGGAATTCCATGTTTGCTAATAATCTCTTCAATGAACTTTTCAGCAACTTGTTTCGGGGTGAGTAGGTGCTTTAAGGTAATGAAATGAGCAATTTTACTAAGCCGATCAACCACTACCATGATACTGTCAAAACCCCAGGCTTGTGTAATCGTTTGATGACGTCTATCGTCTCGTCTTCAAGAATTAAATTTGGTAGAGGTAGAGGTTGTAATAATTCAGCAGGGGAGAGTGCTTCTATTTTATTTCGTTGACATACTTCGCACTATTTAACATATTTTTTTACGTCCATTCTTCATGTCCACGCAATGTATCTCTACATTCATACGTTTATAAATTCTTAGAAATCTCGATAATGGGCCCCTAACACTGAATTGTGGAATGTATGAAGCAAAGCTGGAATGAGAGAAGAAGTTTTCAGCATAACTAACCTTCCTTTGTAAAGCAATCTACCTCCCCCTATTGGTAGTTGGCTTTTCCTTTCGGATCCTCTCTCAGAATTCTAATTGTTTCTTGTAATTTGTCATCATTTTCGACCTCTTCCACAACGATTTCAATATCTAGTAGCTTGAGAGATATTAATATATTTAATTCAATGGTATGGTTCATTCGAGATAAGACGTCTGTTGCTTTATTTTGCAAATTGGGTTGGTAGAAAATTTCAAAATCATAGCCCAACAATTTAGTCAACCATCTCTAAAATTGAGGTTGGACTTCTCTCTGTTCAAAAAAAAATTTAATGTCTATTTGAAAGTACTGTAAATTTCCTTCTCAACAAATAATGTCACCATTTTTTAATTGCCATCACAACTACCATAAGCTCTCTCTCATGAATAGACTTTGTTTGTACTCGAGGGGATAACTTATGGCTAAAGTATGTTATTAGCTAGCTGTTTTGAGACAAAACTGCTCCTAGCTCTATTCCTCAAGTGTCTGTTTCAATGGTGAATGGTAGGGAAAAATCGGGAACTGCTAAAATCGATGTCGATATCATTGCTTGCTTTAGTGATTCAAAGGCTTTTGTGACATCTTTGTTCCTCATAACCCTTGACAAACCTTCGATAATACCCTGTGAGGCCAAGGAAACCCCTTAATTCAGAAACCTCTTTGGGTAGTGGCCAATTTACCATTGCCTTCACCTTCTCACCATCAACTTCTACTCCTTTTTTAGAAATGCAATGCCCTAAATAATTGACTCAGGAATGCCCAATTACACACTTATTCTCGTTGGAGAATAACTGGTTGTCTTTCATATGCTTAAACACTACTCCTAAATTCTTCTCATGCTCCATGATATCACTGCTATAAACCAGAATCTTGTTGAAGAAAACTAACACAAATAGTCTTAAGAAGGGCTTGAAAATTTGGTTCATGAGTGATTAAAAAGTTGTCAGAGCGTTAGTTAATCCAAAGGGCATAACCAAGAATTGCAATGTCCTTCATGGTGCGACATGTTGTTTTCTCAATGTCCTCCTCCTTTATCCAAATTTGGTGGTATCCCAAGCCCAAATCTAATTTTGAAAAAACTGTAGCACCATGTAGCTCATCCAGAAGTTCTTCAATTACAAGAATGGGGAATTTATTGGAAATAGTTATCTGATTCCATTTACAGTAGTCTACACAAAATCTACATTCTCTATCTCGTTTCTTTACTAATATCATTTGGCTAGAATATGGACTTCGCCTGGACCTGATAATTCCTACTTGAAGCATTTCTGAAACTAACTTCTCTATTTCTTCCTTTTGTTTGTACCTGTACTTGTAGAGACAAACATTAATGGGCTTTTGTCCATCTACGGTCAATATCTGATGATCCACGATCCTTCTTGAAGGTAACTCCGTCGACATTTCAAACAATCCCTTAAACCTTTTTAATAGATTACGAATCATGGATAAGTCCAACTCCTCCCTTATTCATCTTTTTGCTTTCCTTTTTATTATCTTCATCAATTTTGACATTCTGGAATTCCAACAAGAACCTTTGATCCTGCATTTCCCACATCTTGGAGATTGTTTTCAAAGAGCACTTTACCTTTGTAAGGGATGGATCCACCTTTTAGTATTACTTAAGTTTGCCCTATGATGAAACTCATCGCCATCGATGGCCAATTAACCTATATGAAACCAGTCGTGCTAAGCCATTGCATACTCAGAACCACATCAATTCTGCCCAATTTTATTGCTAAGAAATCTGCCATAATTGTTAATTTAGGAAGTTTAACTTCGACTCTCTTGCATATTCCTTTTCCTTCCAATGCAGTTCCATCGTCAATCGTTACTCTGAATTTAGTTTGTCTTTCAATCGGTAAGTTTAACTCATTGACTACCCCTTGATGGATGAAATTGTGTGTTGCATCACTGTCAATGAGAATAATCACCTCTCTAATTCCCTTCATTGTCCCTCGCAATTTGATTGTGCCTTTCGACATAAAATCTAAGATGGTTTGAAGCTCTATTTTTGTCTCCCTTGACTTCTAGGGTTTCAAGTTCCACCACTTTCGGCTCAACTTCCTCTTTTCTATTTGCATCTTCCACATCTTCTTCTTCATTTGCAAAAAAGAACATAAGTTTGTGGTTTGCCTTGACCTTGCACCAGTGTCCCAAGGGAATATTTATCATTACATCGAAAGCATAACCCCTTAGCTAGCCTTCCTTGGAACTCATTATCTGATAATTTTTTCACTAACGATTCACCTCTCTCATAATTTCCCTTAATCGAAATTAAAATTTGCTTCATTGCGTAATCGATGTGTTTTCCCTCTTTTTTTAGTATTTACAGTCCCATTTTTCACCTTCTGGGTTTGGGCCTCAAATGCCCCTGGTACACGACTTCCCCATTCACTTTAGGATTAATTTAATTGTTAAATCATGATCACCCACCAATTGGGCTTCATGCATACAATCTTCCAAGGTGACTAGGTGGTGACTCTTCACTTTGGCTTTCAGAGTGGTCTCCAACCTTGTGACAAACACATCAATCAGAACACTCTCTGCCATCTCTGACAACGACATGGAATAGTTCAGAAACTTCTTCAAGTAATCGGCGTAAGATCCATCTTGTCTAATTCGTATGAGACAGACACCCAAACTACCTCCACTGGGAGCCTTGAAGTGTTCAAACATCCTCCTCTTGAGATCTCCCTACGATATAATCTTCTTTCGATTGTTACATTAGCAAAACTAATCAATCTCTCCTTGTTTAAATCTAACGACAACCACCTTTACCTTCTCCTCGTCAGCCAACACATTGATGTTGAAATAGTGTTTGACCCTATAGACCCATATTTTTGGGTTTACGCCAGTGAAAACGGGTATCTCTAACTTCTTATATTTACTTTTATCTGATGGACCTCCAGTGAGAACTGAAGTCGTGTCTGTTTCTCCGATCTTTCCTTTCATTTTTAGTCCAGACCCATCTGAGGCATAATATTCTTCCCTGTGTTTAGTAAGACTGCTTTCCTTCACTTCTTACGCCAGTTTCTCTATACTCTTATGCAAACTGAGTATCATTTCTTTCAATTCCAAAATCTCTTTCTCACTCGTTTCCAATCTCTCCTTCCATTGTTTATGTGCAATCGCTCATGTCTTCCCCAGAATGTTTGTGGCTCTGATACCAATTTGTTAAGACTCTTCTCCTGCACTCAGAAAATCTCAACAACAATATAGAAATAGAGACGGTACTCTGTGGATATTATATATATATTAACCAAAATGTGTTCACAATGATAGTCCAAAACAAAAGAATACAATAACATCAAGTAAGAAATATGAAAATGGTAGGAAAGAACTCCCACTAATTCGAGAAGTTGGCTCTCTCCCCTTATAAGCTCTCACAGCAACTTTTCCAAAAATAAAACCTACCTCATCAATCCCTAACTTATTTCCATAAGTACCTCCATTTCCTTGGTGCCTCAAGATATTCCTTTCCTTTATTTCTATTGGTTGAGCTGTCTTCATGGACAATCTCTTTTCTTCCCTTGCCCTTATAGGTATGTATGATAGGAGGTAGAGATGTCCACTTAACCCACAGGGCCGAGGGCCCCTAGGGACCCATCCCGAATGAGGCAGAAAATCTTCGAATATATGGGGAATGGGGGAGAAAGTGGGAAATATTTTTTCTCCATTTACATTTCAGGGTTAGGGCGGAGAATACATTCCTTGACCCCGACTCCGACCCCAGCGTTGATCCCCTACCCCACCTCGAAAGAAAAAATGTATGTAGATATCTATACATATATATGTGTTTATTGTATATACATATGTAAACATACATGTTTATATATATGTGTGTGTTTTTGTTTTAAACAATATATAAACATATATATGTATACGTTTCTATGTATGTATGTATGTATATGTATATATATATATATATATATATATATATTTGTTATGTATTTATAAAAGAATAAAAAAAACAAAAAGAGAAAAAAAAACAAAAGTGGCTAATATTTTTCTGCGAGGAAGCCAATCCTCGCAGAATCTCCACTAATCATCGTGCAGAATCTTCGCCCGATTCCCTGGAGAAAAATTCATGGGGATGGGGAATGGGATAGGGGGTGGGGATGAGGACGGGGAGTTGCATCCCCGTCCCCATCCCCCCTCCCCTGCCTCACCTCACCCCGTGGACATCTCTAATAGGAGGTCTAACATCTTATTATGAGATTATACGACTTTAACACCATATATCATTTTTTTTCACTTTACAAAACCCCTCGCTTTTTTTATTTGATATTTTATCATTTGTTCGATTTCCTCTTGCCACTCCTTTCACTTAGAGGTGTCTATTTAGAGGTGTCCACTTACCTTGCGGGAACTCATCCCAAGGAATCTTAGATGAAGTAGGGATGGACAATGGTGGAAGGACCTCGTTGACTAACTAAACGGAGACAGATTCCCCATCTATCTCAATGGAAATACATACATACACATATACATGCACATTCATGTTTTTGTACGAAAGATTTTTGATTAATCACAAATTGTTGTGTCAAATTTCAAATTAGTGACAAAATTACAAATCATCTAAATTTGAACAAATTAATGGTTGACATTTGACCCAAAATGAAATTGAGGGCATAAATTAGCTAATCTCAATAACACCACGTGTTTTCATCACGAGATTGAAAAAAATAATTTGGTCAATTTGATATTATTATTTAAGTTACAGTCAAGTGAGTCTAAATATAAGTTTAATTTAGTCCAAATGTTAAAAGTCCAAATGTTAAATAAGGCCCAAACAATTAGTTTGATACAAAGGTTAGATTCATGGACCAACTAAGTCCAAGTTCACAAATCTCACTGACAAACTCTATAAATAAAGGAGTTCTCTTTTAGTTGAAGAGTCGTAATTTTAGACTTCTAAGATCACTAGAGAGAGTTTTTCCAACATTAAAAAGAACTTCTAACTGTTGAAGGTTGAATCACGCTTGAATATTGAAATTCTTTGGAATACAAACATTCTTTTAAGACTCCAACTTCAAGAATAGACATGTGCTATGCTTCTATACGTCAAACATGCACATTAACTGAGAGAGAACTAGAATCACATAAACTGACAAAAACACAAATTCAACCTCATGAAACACGTTTCTAAAAAATCTCGTGTGAACAATATGTATGTATAATAGTGTACACAAATACTCCAACAATTAGTTTTTTTTTCTTTTAATTTCCATTTAACTTTTCTACTTTAATACAATTTTTTAATATATAAGACCGTTACTTTTAAGACCATTAATCTTGTAATATTCTACTTGAGGGATTAAACTTGTGATATTTAAATTCATTATCAAGAAAATCTATACTGTTTTAATTTTTTAAAAAATGCAGCTAAAATTAACCGTTTAAATTATAAAATTTATTAAGGTTGATAATAAAATAAAAAGTCTAAAAGATTAAATTAGAAAAATAAAGAAGAATTTTTTTTCTCTGCCTGCAACAAGTGAGTAGCCACAACTTCAAGGTAGGAGGATAACTTACATATTATATGATTAGAAGTTTAATCCATATACAACTTTAAATATATGTCTATATATGCTCTCAACTTTAAAACCTCCATAATTGATTACAAAAGTTTTCGTTTCGCCCCTTGTCTTTATGTGGCTCTGTCACACACAAGTTCATATAAGTACATCGATATAATGTTCAAAATCATATAATATCGTTAAAATACATAAAACTATGCTTATAGTGACATTCAAAATTTCATGATAAGAGCATAATTCTTAGTATAAAATGTTTAGGCCATTAACGACTCAATTAAAACGGGTACGTCTAAGTAATGGAAAAAAGTGGAGCCTAGTACTTTGCTTTTGGTCTTTGGTAGGACCCTCGAGAGATGTTGTGTTGGATAATAAGGACTTCTGAAACCCATATTCACCACTTCTTGTTGGGTAATAAGGACTTCTGGAACCCATATTCACCACTTCTTGGGGTCCTCAAGTAATGCGGATTTAGACATAAACACAAATTCAATAAAAAAAGTTGGGCAGTAAACATTTGAAAATTGAAATAATGAAATTTTTCAAAATGCAACTTAGGATATATAGGCCCTAAAATTGAAAGAATATAAAGTAAATCACAACACATCTATTGTGTATCTAATATGTTGTATCAACCATTTTTCTAAAGAATAATATAACTATTGGCTACACAATTGAAAATTTAAGTTTAATTAGAAGTAAAAGTAAATTTTTGTCTAACATAATGAGTAATTTTTAAGCGTGTTTTATATTTTATGGGATTTTTGGATAATAAACTGAAAGTTTATATATCAATTATGCATTCTAAAATTGAAATTTCAAATATTTTATTAGTCATAATTTTAGAAACTAATAATTAAATGTATACTAACTTGAACTTAATCCTGTCAAGGTTGAGGGACGGAAGCTGCTTTCACGACCCCCACTCCTAGGTTCGACCAAGTACCGTATAGAATTCATACGCATGGGAATCAATCTTCAAGCCCAATCCATGACCCACCCACAATACTTCACGCTCGGGTGGGTGACCCACTACACGGTAAAACTAAAATGATATTTCAAACTACGTTTTGAAGAAAAGCGACCGAACGGATGAAGCATTCAACCTACCGCCACAAGAAGAAGATCGTCCCACAAGGACAGCCACTGAGGATTCAACTTCTACAAGAATGGTTTTTCTTCTGAAAGAAGAGCTCGGGATGCCTTTGACTCTGGTCTCGTCCGAAGGTGAAAAGAAGATTTCCAAGACTTCCAGGTGCGAAGCAGCTCGACTAAGAAGGATCAATGTAATATGAG
Organism: Cucumis variabilis; assembly: GCA_037974545.1. Classification (NCBI taxonomy): domain Eukaryota; kingdom Viridiplantae; phylum Streptophyta; class Magnoliopsida; order Cucurbitales; family Cucurbitaceae; genus Cucumis; species Cucumis variabilis. The sequence continues at coordinate 6,018 of JBBPDI010080427.1, read as the reverse complement.
AAAGGATGAATTTTTTGTTCAGTTTTCCTTGCAAGGTTTTTTATGAGATACTCCATTTTCTTCACTAGGATTTTTTTTTATTGAATTTTTTTCTCTAGTAAGATTTTAACGAGACATTTATTTTATATAATATGAATATGTAAGAGATGAATATTATGAATGTACTGATATATTGTAAATGCATATTTAGTGTAGATATCCATAAACTATATATGTTATCCAAATTTCAATAAATCTCATTTAATTACATGTTGTAATATGTGCATCTCATTAAACTTCATACTGTAACAGGCATCATTTCATGTCCTATGAATAGTGGTGTGTAATAGGGCTCATGTCCTATAAATAGTGGTGTGTAATAGGGGTGCAAGAATATGGGTTGAACTCGAATAACCTGGACTACCCAACCCTTATTATAAGGGTTGGGTTGGGTTAAGTTAAAATATGGGTTGGTTTGGATTAAAAAAAATTAATTTTTTCGGGTTGGGTTGGGTCTCGGGTTGGGGGTTGAAAAATTTGGTTCAACTCAACCCAACCCGAATTAATATAATATAAATAAATATATATATATATATAATATTATTTAATAAAAAAACAAAAATTAGGTTAATAGTTTTAAAAAATTGTGTCCCATCCTATTCTCCTCCCTCTCTCTTGCGCCTCCATCTCTTCCTTCTCAATGTGTCTGCCTTTCGCCTCCTCTTCTCCCTCACGTCTTCCAAATCGCAAGTTCGTCTCTTCTCCCTCGATCTCTTCTCAATTCTCTGGTGTCTTCTTCTTCGGCGTCTTCTCAAGTCTCTAGTGTTTCCTTCTCCTTTGTCTCAAGTCTCCAGTGTCTCCTTCTCCTTCGTCTCAAGTCTCCAGCTTCTCCTCTTTTGTTCGTCTTTGATCCAATAAATTCATTCTGTCCTAACCCAAGATGACGACCGTAGCTTTCACCCATCTCCGATCTCAACCTTTGCGTCTCAGATCTGAGAGTCCGTTTCGTCCACGCTCATCTCCAATCTCAAATCTCGATCCCTCCTCTGCGGGTATATTAACAAGAAAAAAAAACTATACAACCCAACAACCCAATCCATATTTTACGGGTTGGGTTGGGTTGGATTGAAAACTAAATCCGGGTTATTTGGGTTGCCAACCCAAATAACCCAAAAATATGGGTTGGGTTGAAAATGTGTCACAACCCAACCCGATTTCACCCTAGTGTATAATATATTTGTAAAATATACCACAATTGAGTTCAATTGTTATTTTTTATTTTCTTCATTTTGTTCTTATTTATAATCAAATAGAGTTTGTTATTGTTTTTTTTTTAATTTTTTTATTAAAATTTAAATGAAGGTTTTTTTAACAAAGAGAACTCTAAATTCAAAAAACTACGAACTATACAGGGTTAGAGGCAAGATTGGATCCAATCCATGACCTGAACCATTTTAGAGTTCCATTGCTGCTGTTCCACTCCAACAATGGAGGTTTAATTTAAATATTGTAAATGAAAAAAAAAATATTTAGAGATTTATGGTACTTTTAAAAATATTTATTATAATATAGAGCATTTTTAAAAATAACAAAATAAATTAAAATATTTACAAGCTATAGCAAAATTTTGGATTCTATCATTGATAGTCTTCTATTACTATAGCATATGAATGACTATCAGTGATAGAATTTGCTATAGGTTGTAGATATTTTGTAAAATTTGCTATTTTTAAAAATTCCCCTTATAATTATTGTATTTTTTAATAATTTTAAAGGTATTTTGTCTTCTCTCTCTTTTATCTTGGATTGAACTCAAGACATTGTCTTCTCTCTCCAAATTGATTGTTTTGTAAATTTATAATTATATGAAAATTTATAGTTGTATTTTTTAATTATTAAAAATATGATATAATTTCTAATTATTAATAATGACAAGTAATAAAAAAAATTAATTTGTAGTTGGAAAAATATTTAGTTTAATATTGTATATATTTAAATAGACCGGGGGTTGAAGACCCGACCAAAATTATTAAAAAAAAAACAGATGTCTAGTATTCAAAATCAGACATAGGCTCCAACAAATAATAATATCTTCTTCCTCTTTCTCTGATCTCTCTCTCCTTTCAGAATAATAAACTAATAAGAATTTCTTTTACCTGAAAAATAAATTAAATCAATCATTCATTTTTTTTACTTGCATATTTTAGATGAAAAATGAAGAATAAAATAATAAATATATTTTAAAATTTTCAAATAGGTTTGACGACTTTCTCTTTTGGTAAAGATTAAAATAATAAATTTGTTTTAATACTTTAATTTCTCTTCTGGTAAAGATTAAAAAGAGAAAGTGAAAAATAAAAAATAAAAAAATAAATATGTTAAGAAAAATAATTCTAAATAATAAATATTTTCTCTTTTTTGTAGGTATGTTGGGTTTGAGGAAGAAATATCATCCTTATTCAATTTGTAAGTTTCTTTTTATTTAATATTGTTCTATAATATTATGATAAGAAAAGTATTAATTAGAAGCATATTATTAGTAGATTTATGATTTTATTTTGATATTAAAATTATGTTAAATGCATATTACGACATTATTTAGAGTTTTACATGTTAGTAGTGGAGCTATGATTTTATTGTTATGATATTAAGTTATAAGAGTTATACTATTAAATCTATCATGTTTTGGACACGTATATTAAAAAACGTATAAATGTTAGAAGGAGACCCTAATATTAAGTCAAGTTTAAAAATTAGGTATATATAACTATAAAAAAAATCCTAAAGATAGAGAATTTTAAAATTGAAGATAAATTAAATATTTATGCAAAGTATCGAAGCGAGATGTTCGTAAAATTGATTCGTTGATACTTTTTCAAATATGGGTTTTGGGAATGATTTTCCAAAACAGCTCCACAACTTAGACAAACGATCATCTACTACCTGGATCATCATCTTACGCAATCGAATTTTCGTAATTGTAATTTTTATTATATAAATTGTAATTTTTTTATTATAATAATTTGTTATAAATTTTAATTGTTGTCTTTCAAAATGGAACTGAAAACGTATTACTCACGATAACAAAAAATAATAATAATAAAATAAGTTGAAAAAAGATATTAAAATTTATCTCGAAGCATATATACGTCGACATAAGGGTTTTCCCTCAACGTCCTTTCCATGACATCAGAAAGACCTTTTTTTGACGTCGCTTCAGGACATCATTATCCAACATGAGGAGGTGATGTCAGGCTTACCCATTGCCGATGTAACCTTCACGTCGGCATCAACAATATTGGGGATAAGACATGCTCGACGTCGTTCCTTTAGCGCGTTGGCCAAAGTTCTCTCAACGTTTTACTTTCGACGTTCTGGCTTACAGGGTTATTTTTTACGTCAAGAGAACTTTTGCCAACATTTTTTTCCATTTTTTCTGACGCACTACTGCGTCGGCAATACCCATTATCCTTGTAGTAATGTTATGATTAAGGGGTCAGTCTATCGTCTCCATACATGGATGTCGGTCAATGGGTATGTCTATCCTTGTAGTGATATTATGATTTAGGGGTCTGGATATTTTTACTATAAAACACCTGCAGAGGTTTCAGATCGACAAGAGTATTAATAAGAATCAGAGAATCAAGAGGAGCCAAGACAACACAAGAGTTCAGAGTCAACAGTGACAACTAGCTCAAAAACGATAATGTCCAGGTTGTGTGAAACACGTTTATTTTATTTTATCTTTTAAATAAATGTAATTTGGTTATGACAATATATTTTAAGTTATATTTAATTTTTTCAATTACGAGTCATTATTAAAAAAACTGTTCAATAATCAAATTCTTAATAATTAAAAAATATAATTATAAATTTTTATAAAATTCGTGACAAATGAATGAAAGATAAAATACAATTGAAATTTTAATATGGTTTGATTTAAAAAGAAAAAATTTCTCATTATGTAATTATTTAAATTTATATATTTAAATAAAAAATAAAAGAATGGCAAGGTTTTGGATTGGAAGCCCGACATTGGAGAGAGAAAATAAGAAGAAGAGAACAAAAAGTATTTGGGTGAAGAGAACCTTCTTATTCTCTCCTATCTCTTAGATTGAACCCAAGACATAGAAGAGATAATACAAATCTACAATATTTCAATTAATATTTTTAAACTACAATATTTTGTAAACTAACCATATTTATATAAATTTACCCTCTAAGAACTTGGTTATTGTACATATATATTTTATACAAGTACTTCCAATTTATATTAAAATGCAAAAAGGGGATAAGTCAAAGGGCACGTGCTTCCCTCCCCTCCACCCCAACATGGCTTAGTCAGTGCCTGGAATCGATTCTAACAAACTCTCAAACTTATTCAAAATTTAAAATTGGACCTTCAAACTTACATAATTGTATAAATTGTATTAATTATATATGTTTGATGATTCAAATTTTATCATTGATAGGTCCAACTTTTATAATTATTGTAAATTTGAAGGTTCAGTTTTAACACTTTTAGAAGTTTAGGGACTCAATTGTTATTATTGAAAGTTTGAGGGTAGTAGTGATTTTTAAAATTTAACATTTTTCCTTAATTTAAACATACAAGCAATCAAAAATTGTCAAATGGTTTAGCTAGTATACAAGTTCTTGTGAAGAAGTAGGGTGTTAAATTAATTGCTATTATTTTTTGACGACTCCTTTCTAGTAACCATTGTCGATCAACTTTCGAGACACTTTTCAATAACCGTTTTTTGGTGACCGTCGCTGGCATGCCATCAACCATCATCGACTGTCGTTGACAAACTTCTGGTCATCGCCTTTCTAACAACTATTTTTTGCCAACCATTGGTGGTCAACGTTCGTCTACCTTTTTCTTGCTATCACTGTCGATCAACCTTCAATGATCATTTTTTTTATAATTTTCCTCTACCAACTTTCAACAATTGTTTTTTTATTGATAATCTTCGGTTAACCACATGTCATCGTTTTCAGTGACCATCATCAGCTAACCTCTAATCACCATTTTTCAGTAACTATAGCCCACCAACTTTCCTTTACTATTTTTCGACCATTGTTGCCTACCATCTCCAACCGTTAATAGCCAACTTCCAACAACCATTTTCTCGACAAGTTGCAACCAACCTTCAATGACCACTACTGCCAACCTCTAGTCATCATTTTTCAGCGACCGCCACTAACCACCTTCAACCAACGTCTCTGGTGATTGTTTCATGTGACCATCGATGACCGACTTCCAACAACCGTTTTCAATGACCAACTCTTACTACTATTCCCAATGATCGTCGATCAACTCCGACCATCACCTATATAAACAAATTTTCTATTGTAATTTAAAATTAATTTAAAAAAATATATAAAAAATCAAACAAACTTTTACTCAAAAATACTTTTGAAAAGAAAATTGTCAAACACATATATGTTTTTATTTAAAAAGTTTTTAGAAAAAATGTTTAAATGAAAATACATATTTGAAAAAAAAATTCTTAAGTTATTCCAAAAAGAACCCTAATTGTCAATAAAACCAGTTTCAAAACTAAAGAACCAGTAAAAAAAATCAAACAAACTTCTACTTAAAAACACTTTAAAAAATAATATTGTCAAATACATATATGTTTTTATTTTAACATGTTTTTAGAAACAATGTTTAAATAAAAATGCATATTTGAAAAACGTTTTTTCTTAAGTTATTTCAAATCAACCATAATTGTCAAGAAAATGAGTTTCGAAAACTGGAAAAACCAATGGACCAGATCTACCAAAAAGAAGTCTAAAAAATATCAAATAGCTAAAAAAACCGAGCATCATCGTTGTGCTGTATCATAGCATGATGCAACACTACAATAAAGGACAACGTGCGAGGGGCCTGATAGTGAGTAGTAGTGCAAAGCAATATTCTGAATTTGAATTTTTTGTATTCTTAGTAAGAACTTGATAATCAATCAATCGTTTTTCTTTATATTTGGAGACTTATCAACAGCGTTGGCAAATAATTTAGAGCCCTAAAACTTA
>JBBPDI010080416.1:0-14019 GCA_037974545.1 Cucumis variabilis | reverse complement strand
CCGATCTATGCTAATAATCTGAAAATCTGGTATAAATTACAGTCATATATTTAAGGGATGTTGGCGCAATCTTATCCAACTCGAGAATATCATATTTAGTTTAGATTTTTCAAAACTGAAAGTTGTGTGCAAATACACTATATCCATGATCCTGTGATATTCTGCTTCATTATTTAAACTATACAAATACACTGTATCGATAAGAAATGAATTGTCCTCTACAAAGGGATATAATCGGTTAAAAAAAGTTTTTTTTTAAAAAAGTCTACAGTCGACGATTTTGCTATAAATCTTAATATTTTGGGAATTTTCTATTTTTTGGTTTGTTATTTAATATCTTTCCATTCTCACGGTTATCTCTTGAGTTTTCTAGTGAATGTGGGGTCAAATACTATACTAATCTTGAGGCACACACACATATTCACAAGGAAAAGTATGTGTTGTGGCAAGTGTGCCTTCGAACTAAGAACAAAGACGAACTCTTAATGGATGATAGAAAGTTAATTAGTTGGAATGCTTCATTTTTCATAAGCATTCGATCTTGTTTTCTGTCCTCACAGTTTGGATAATCTACGATTATCGAACCTTATAGCCTGTGTTGCTTTAGTCGATAATTTTAGTTTTATCAAGACGTGCCATATCAATAAGACGAGAAAATTCCCAAAGCTAAGTATATCTTCATGTGCATGCCTCTAACCTGACCCATGTTACTTTGCACTATAGAGTTTAGTGGCTTGCAAAACATGACGATTACCTTTAAGAAGGAGTGCAACATTTGATAGACCACCCCACTCCCCTTTATGTCAAATCCAAAACCACCAAGAAAACTGAGAATAATTTTGGAAGTGGAAGTAAAAGGATATACTCCTCTGAAATTGGAGAACAACACGTAGGGAAAATTGAGAAAGGTACAAAATGCTTGGCGAATGATTTGATCCATTCTACACGATTTAAGTTCCTCGATAGAGGTAGTACTGACAATGTGGTAAGGACATCCACATATTAATAACTAGCAAACGACCTTCTAAGCATACTTAAGAAAGTCAAAGTAGCAATGATGATCGTCATTGGAAGAGATCTAAGAGGCTTGAAAAACAATCGATTAATGATGAAGAGCCTCGTATTGAAGTTTCTGACATTGCTCAATTTTTTGAAATCACTTCCCCCATTGTTTCTTTTCATCACTTTTTTTCTTTTTTTGCATTTCTTGACGTGCCCCTTTACCCTCACTCTAACCTCTTATTATTTTGCAGTCCTCTTTAAATGATCGTGTCCTACATATTGGAGGAACTCAAAATTGATGGAGAGACCAGAAGGCTATAACGCTACGCATACTTATAGTGAGAACTCTTAGACACCTATAGGTGCTACGATTATATCAACTCATCCTCTTGTGATCAAGGCATCCCCTCAACGAGTGGAAGGAACGAAGCATACTACAACTTCTGAGATTTCTCATTTTTGTATAAACAACTTAATTTCTTATTTTCGACGGCAGAATGCTATAACTTTGTGGGAAAGCCTTTGACAAAAGATCATTTGTACCCCTTTTGAGCGAGTAAGTAGCCTCAAACCAAAAATTCATAAGATCTGTGATGCAATCGCAACCAGTGGCAGCAACAACCTTACTTTTTTTAGAGAGCTTGTGGATGTTTACTTCTAAGGTGCGAGAAGCATAATCAAATGCATTCCTCAATTTTTCTCCAAGCAACTAATAAGGATGCTCAGCTAACGGAGGTGAAAGGTTTTGTGAAGACTCGATGACTTGATGAGGACTGTATATTGGAGGAGACAAGTATCTTCAAACATCCACTTGCACGACTATTTACCAAGGAGGCTAAACTAGAAGTAAAACTAAAAGTGGTATGCACAAAGTCCGACAAACCTTCTGGCCTAATTTTTAAGAACGACACGAAACATAAGTAGCATGAGGTTTTAAAGACTTGCGAGGTAATGGACAAACTCGAAGGTGCCCCTATCGTTGGTGATGCAGTTGCTAAAATGCTGTCAGCAACTCTTGAATTTTTAGAAAACACATTAAAGGAGCTGAAGAACCTTAAATGGACTCCCTGGTTCAAGAAAGAAATTTGTAATAAAACTTTCATTCTTTGATCGTTCGACTTCTCATTTTCCTCATATTGGATGCAAATTATTGTTGTTCCCTTTTCTCGTTTAATTGGTATTCATGTATATTTAAATTGTTTGGCTGCCTTCATGATGAATGATGCTCTAATTATATTTAATGATGCTTAAAGGCACTTTCTTTTTATAACATATGACAAAACTTAAATTTCTTTAAGCTGCCTATAAACCATTTATAATATAGGGATCAACTCATAACATAGTTCAACTGAGTTTGTTTTTTCTAAAAAAATGACCTTAAGCATAAAATTTCTTGAGAAACTTGTCGTTGATTGGGCCTATTTTTAATCCATTTTGATCAACAATCTTGTATGCGCCATTTGGGTAAACTTCTTTGACAATGTAGGGTCCATTCCATTTAGGTGTGAACCTAAAAGGAGTGAGGTTTACCATGCTTATCAAAAGCTTTGGACATTCTGGCTTAGTAACATTCTAATGCTTGCTGAGCTTCTAATCACTTTTCATCAAGTGCTTCTAACTTTTGAAGACGTAACTTGACATTATCTTCAGTAGTCATCCCCTATTGTACTATCATTCTTAGTGACGAGATTTCTCTTTCAAGGGGAAGGACAACCTCCACACCATAAACAAGCAAATATGGTCTAACCCCTATAGAAGTGTGATGAGTGATTCGATAAGCCCATAATACTTCACCAATCCTTTCTTGCCAATCCCTTTTCGACTTAGAGACAATTTGCTTCAAAAGATTGCACAACGTTTTGTTGAAAGCTTCATCTATCCCATTCGCAGCTGTGTTGTATATGGATGACATGTATTGTTTGAACTTTATTTTTTCACATAATTTGTCTATCATGCTATTGAATTTGGTGAGAAATACTGAATCGATAGATAATGTGGGTTCGAATAAAGTCAATCACGTTCTCCTTCTTCGCTTCTTTTAAGGGAATGACCTCAACTCACTTCTAGAAATAGTTTGTTGCTGCAAGGATATAAGAATGCCCTGGTGATGATTTTGGTGTAATGGGGTTAATTAGATCGAGTCCCCAAGTTTCAAACAGCCAGGAAGCCACAGTTGGATGTAGAAGCTCTAGAGTTTTGTGTATGAAGTTTGCATGATATTGACAACCTTCACACTTCTTCGCATACTTTATTGAATCTTGAATCATCTTAGGCCAGTAGTATCCCATTCTTCTTAGCTGGAATTGAAGCTTTGGTTCTAATTGATGTGCTCCATAGACACATGAATGTGTTTTCCTTAGAGTTTTTATCGAATTTTCCTTTCTAAGATAAATTGAAGAAAGAGTCCTTTAAGAGAACGACGATATAAGATTCCCTTGTAATAAATGAAGTGGGTAGCTCTTCTTCGTACCTCAGTTTTATGATGGGAATCCTTTAGAAGTCATCACGTTTGCTTCCTGACATTCAGATATAATTGGAGGCATAATCCATCGTTAACAAAGTGGTATATTTAGAGTCACATCCTCTGCCATCGTCAAGGCAGTGGCCAAATTTGTCAATGCGTCTATCCTCTTATTTTCTACTCTAGAGACATGTTCCAGCATCACACTATCAAATTTTTCCATCAATTGTCTAGCATAAGCGAGTTATGGCTTTAAGTCTTCATGTTTCACATCATACTGAAGCGAGATTTGATTGATTATCAACTTTGAATCATCATAGATTTCTATGAATGATACTTCAGTCTCCAATGCCATTTGAAGGCCATTATCAAAGCCTGATATTCAGCCAAATTGTTCGAGCACAGTTCAGCGAGCGTAAAGCTATAAGGCAACATATGGTTCTTAGAAGAAATAAAAACGACCACTTCTTCACATTGCACCTTCAAAGTACATAGTCCAAGGTTCTATAACTTTTATGAAGACAACTTTATCGTCTGACAAGTTTTCACATAACTTCAAATTCGACGGAATTGGATGGTCTGCTAAAAAGTCTGCTAGTGCTTCTCCTTTTATCTCTTGGAATACAGACAATGTCATATTGCTGGAATAGAATCGCCTATTTGGATAAGCGTCGAGAGATTATTGATATGGACAGAACATACTTTATAGAGTTCGTCTTTGCCAATAAATGAACTATAAAGGTCTGGATATAATTCCTCAACTTATCGATGGCAAAGAAAAGTGCTAGGCATATTTCTCGATGGATGAATAGTTCACTTTGACCCCAGCTAAGGTTCTGCTTAGATAGTAGAGAGCACATTCCTTTTCTCTCTCCTCCTCCTACACTAACAATGCCCCTAAGGACCTTTCTTGTGCAACAATGTACAATATCAATGGCCTGGTAGGTACTTGAGCTTCTAGTACTGGGGGACTAAGCCAAGTATTTCTTTATGTTATCAAAGGCATTCTGAAAAGCCTCATCACATAAAATTTTCTCCTCTGAAAGGTTGGCACAAATCGACTAGGTTGGAAATGAACCTTCGAATGTAAGCCAATTGTCCTTAGAGATTTCATAGGTCATGCAAACTCTTTGGCATTGACATCTTTTGAATGGCATCTATCTTGGACTGGTCTAATTCGATCCCTTTGTGCCTTACAATAATGAAGCCAAGAAACTTACCAAAAGTCACACTCAATGCGCACTTGAGAGGGTTCATCCTCAGCTGATATTTTTGTAAGCGGTCGAACACAACTTTTAGGTCTTTCAAATGGTTTTGTCATCTTTCGGATTTGACCTCAAGGTCATCAACATAGCATTCAACATTCTTATGCAACATATTGTTAAACACTTTTTGCATAGCTCGTTAGTGAGTAGCACTGACATTTTTCAATCTTAATGGCATCACATTGTAACAACATATTTTCTCTAGAGTTGTGAAGGCTGTCATTTCTTCATTTGATAGGGTCATTCGTATTTGGTTATATATAGATGACCCATCAATAAAGGACAACACCTTGTGTCAAGTAGTTGCATCAACCATGATTTTTATGATGAGCAAAGGAAAACCATCTTTGGGTGTGCATTATTCAAGTCACGAAAGTCTACAAAAATTCTAAGTTGGCCATTCTTTTTTCTGAAAGGGACAATGTTTTCTATCCACGTTGGATATTTGACCTCATAAATGAATCCTGCTTCAATCAACTTGTTGACTTTGACCTCGATTTGGGGAATAAGCTCTTGTTGAAAACGTTGTTGCTCTTGCTTAATCAATCGATACCTTGGTTTGATTGCAAGATGATGAACTGCTACTTTTAAATCAAGTTCTGGCATCTCCTTGTACGACCAAGCAAAGATGTCTCTGTACTTGGTGAGAAAACTCATGTACTTATCCTTCTTTTTACTCGAGAGAGATGCACTAATGAAAGTTGGGCATGGTTCTTCTATTGTCTAATGAAAGTTGGGCATGGTTCTTCTATTGTATCAAGGTTCACCTCTTTTAGCTCATCTACGGTAGATTGGCTACCATCCTCTAAACTTTATGGAGAATCTTTCACGTCTTCTTTAGGAGTTTCAATCTCTGATTCCTTAATGATGGTGATGTGATGCATGAGATTTCACATTCTCCTTGTTCTGAGCCTTCCTTTTCAGGATTATTAAGTATAACATCATGCCTTTTCACCTTCAACTAACTTTGACTTGTATAAAGAGTAACAAAGGTTTTTATTTTCATTTAGAAAGGAACCTTGCTATGAATTTCTCCTTTTCCCTTTGCCTCACAAGGAAACTCCTCACCATGACAATTTTTAACGTCTTCATGCTTTATTCAATGCCAAACTGATGCGCGGGATGTCGATTCCTTCTTCTTTGTATCTATGTTGGAACCGGTGTTAATATGTGGGCCTCCATCCTCAAGACGATTAAAAGATTGGAGCACGGGGTGTTTATACATTATTCTTTTTAGTCATGCCTATCCTTCATCTTGATGATCACAAATGAAGTTTGTTGGAAGAAAGTCTGCCAAGGTTACTAAGCGCTGAGGTCGAGGGAAATCCTTGTCTTTCTCCTGCACAAGCTTAGACTTCTAAGTCTTTTTCTTCTTTTTATTCTTTTGGGCCCTATTCCCTCTTCTATAGTTTTGGTAAGAATGAAGCTCTTTTTTAGGTTGGAGTTTACTGTCTTTTCTTTCGGTGGGTCACAATAATTCACTCTTCATCGTCTTCTTCGACTGACCTTTCTTTTCATTGAGGATCCTGAGGTGCGACTTCTTGATGGAATTGGACAACTATAGGTGCAAAGGTCTCAAACTAGATCAAGCTTTCCCTTTACTTAAAAATCAATCTTGACGATGAAGCCTCTGACATTATCATCAGTGCATCATCGTTTGTTTGAGCTACCTCCTCCAAGTCTAGCTCGATCTTTTTCTCACAAGCTAACCATAAAACTAGCTCCTTTAACACAAAATATCTCTCTATTGGGTGACTGATGAACCGACGATACTTGCAGTAGTTGGGATCATCTACCTTTCTTTCTTACTCATGTCGCTTACATTCCGACAGCTGGATCAGTTGCTTCTTCAGTAGTTGCTCTAGCATGTTTGCAATATATGAATAAGAAAATGGGTAAACTTTTTTCTATCTTTCTTTTAAAGTCATATGTCGTCTCTCGCTTCCATCATATTTCTTTTTCAACTCTCATTTCCTTCATTTTGGAGAACTTCAGTGGCTCTTCACTATCTTTTTGGCACCATTAGTCTTTTTCTTGTCTTTCGTTATGTAACATTCTAAAAATCACGGTATTTTTATAATTATCTTGGATTTAGTTAATTTTATTGAAATTATTGGGTGTTGTTTTAGATATTTGTTGAAGATTAGTTGTTTTGTAGAAATTATGGTTAATTAAATATTTAGTGGAAGAATGTTTAATTAATTGTTGAATTTTTGGATGTTTGGTATGGTGAAAGATTTAAGTTGATTGATATTTGGTAATTTAGTTTGATAAAATCATGGAGTAATTATGATTAATTATATTATTGGAAGATAAGAATAATTGTATTATTGGGGATAATATAATTATTTAGGAAGATACGTTATTAAGGTATTATACTTAAACTTTGTAAATAATAATAATTATATTAAAGGTAATATAATTATTAAGTTGGTATATTTTGATTTTTAAGGAAATATATTTTGAGAGAGAAATAATTATATTATGGAAAATATAATTATTTTTAAAATATATTATTTTTGGTAAAAGTAAAGGAGGTGATTTGATGGGTTAGAATTAATGAAAAAAGAGTAGGAATTAATTGGACTGGGAAGAGAAAGAGGAAAAAATGAGTTATTTGAGAAAAATAAAGAATAATAAAGATATTATTATTATTATCATCATCATTATATATTTTTAACCCTTGTGAAACATGCACATTATTCACTATCCATCTTCTTTAACCTATCTTCTTCCTTCCTTTAACTCTAGCCATCACCAAGGATCCTTGCCACTCACAGTCTTCGTTTGTTCGTCGTTCAGGTGTAGCCTCGTTGCCCGTTGCAGCCTTTTCGTCGTCCCATCTCCGTTCACTCGAGAACCACTGTGCGTGAAGTTTCGTCCTTTCCCTGTTGCGTCAACCAACTCGAGTCGCTAGGTTTTTCATCCAAAGAAGCTTCTCTTCGACGACTTTATCTCCGACAAAGTCCGTGTCGCACCACTTTGTAGCTGAGCCAAGCTGATTCTCTTCTTAGCCAAGACGCGAGCCTCTCTTCACTTGTTCTTTTAGCCTTGCTTTTGGAACCATATTTTAGGAGATTTTTGGTAAGTTTTGATTGGGTTTGGTACTCCCATCAAATATCTATTAGTCCCAAATAATTTAAGTTATGGTTTAAAGTCAAATAATTTGAGTTATGGATTAAAGTTGGGATATTTTACTGGAAGGTTTGGCTGATTTATTTGAGGATTTGAGTTGTGGAATTGTTCCTTTTGAAGGTGGTTTTGGTGTCAACCTTAGCTTGGAGTAAGCTTGGATACTTAGTAAATAATTGGATGGATTGGTTGACAAAATTTAATAGTTTAAATTTTTTTTGTTTATGTGTTTATGTTTATGACTATAATTGGGAAATTAACTATCAACAACACTTTAGCTAATCTCCAAGTAAGAGACTCTCCTATTAGACCTTTGACATTAAAGCTTGCATGTATTTTCCTTATTATGCATTAATGTGGCTAAGATGCATAATATGAATATTTGTGATGATTAAGATATACATGGGCGGATCTACTAAGGGACCAGGGGGCACGTGCCCCCCTCACATTTCCGATTTTTATATTTTAATATTAATTATGAAGTGTTAAATTACAATATATATTAAATAATGCTCATTCTCACAATATTATGCGTTTGGTATAATGGTTGTGCCCTCCTTTAAAACCCAAAGGTCACGGGTTTAAAACTCATCTACTACAACTATTTTTTTTTATTAATAGTGTCCCCCTACATATGATTTTTTTTTTGTTAATAATGCCCCCCTACATATGATTTCTAGATACGCCACTTCAGATATGTTATGACCAAGAAACATTATGAATGACATGCTATGATTAGATATGCTATGATGAGATATGTTGACCGAGATATTATATTTATGATATGTTATATGTATAGGCTATGGTGTTTTGTTAGCATTATCTGTTAGAGTCGTACCATATGGGTGTCCCTCGAAATCACCACCTATTTATGCTTGTGTGACCAACTTTTATGTGTGATTTAACAGAATCACTTACAGCCTGACTCTCATTTAGGGTGATTCCTTCGGGTTCACCGAAAGCCCAGATGTGTCCCTACGAGACCATTGAATAGCGTACGTTCGAGAGCACAACAGTTATGTGGTACCTTCTTATAGGACTCTAACGAAAAGTTAATAGACACGTAGCAGAACTAATAGTGGGTCCCTTACTGAGTATAAATTTGTTCTCACTCTTTTCTATGTTTAATTTTTCAGGCAAAGGTAGAGGTAAAGGCAAGCTGACGAATGACAAGAAGTGATCGTGGTTCACCATAGGAGACAGTTTATGTTTTCTTTTGTATTTATGTTTTCTGTATTTAATTTTCAGAAATTTATTTCAGAACTCTTGTTTACTTTTAGATATTATTTTTTAAAATTTTAAATAGGGCCCGAACTAGTATTTTATTTATTTATTTTTCTTTTTATATACTTTATTAATAAATTTTTTTATGCATATTTGAAATATTTCCTTTAATATTTAGTATTTTTCTTTATTTTAAATAAAAAGTATTTATTTGTTTTACCGGCAATGACCTCAGCTTAGTATAAAGAGGTGGGTCGTTACACTTTACTTCATAAACAAGAAAATCCTTAGTTCCTCTGCTAACGATGGTCAACTCCATATCATGATCCCGAGTTACCAACTCTTCAAATGTGTAGAGCTTTATCCCCTGTAGAATGTAGAGGAGTTCCCGGTGCATGCCTTGTGTGCATATTTCTACAGCCGACAATTCAGTGAGTTGATCCTTGCAGTCAAGACTCAGAACCCTCCATCAATTGATGTAATTGATGACTGTCTCTCCCTTTTGTTGCTTTGTGTTTGTAAGCTCCATTATATGTTTACAATGCGCCTAGTGCTGTAGAAGTTGTTTAGGAGACTTCATCTCTAGATTAGTATACCTCTCGAAAGTATTTTCTTTCAAGCTTCGAACGAACTGCTTGACTAGTTGGTCTCCTCTTGATCTTGCATTCTCGCATGTTTCTATGAAGTGGGTGATGTGTTGCTTTGGGTTGCTCTTTCCATCAAATTGCTAGAATTTTAAAGGTTGGTACCAAAGTGGTACTCTCAAATTGTCGATTCTTTTGGTGTACGGCTTAGAGTACATGAAAGAAGTCTAGAACAAGCCTCCATATATACTGAGCTCTGATGGAGTTCATGATCATATCATGTAGGTGCTGAATTGAGAGGGAAGCCACAGAAGTTGATTGTTGTTGTGGTTGGTTTTCTCGTACCACATTCTTTCTTTTGTCACCAGCTTTGACAACATAAGTTTGACTTGATTTTAGCAGTTTCATGAGTCTGCATCTGCTTTCTCATAGCTGCGGTTTCGTGATCTCATTCCTCAACATCCTTCGTCAGGAGATTAATTTTCCTATCCATCTCTCTCATGGTAGCCTCGACCGTTACATCAGCCATCATGACAGATATCAAGTTAGGATGTGCTTTCCTCTTTGACTTGCTAGAGGTAGAACCCAAGTTATCATACAGAGGATTTTCCTTGATCAAATTTCCAACTTTAGGAGACTTCATCAATTGATTAAGGATGCTTTGCACGATGGCGGAACCTTGATCCTGTTCCTGGATAAACCCCTTAGAGCGATTGCGGATGACAGGTCTTGTGTAAGCGTTACTTGCAATGGAAGATTTGGATGCAGGTTTCTTTGGTGTTGTTGGTTTACTTGTAGATTTAGATGACGAGAAAGAGATGAGAGGTAAAGAGGTCCCATTGGACGTGCTAATTTGTTCACACGAGATTTTTATAGAAATTTAGGTCGTAGAGTTGAACTTATGTTGATGTTGTATTTATGTTTATTTGATGTGAAGTGGTTCTACCTTTAGTATTTGATTCTCTAATTCTTTGTCGATTGTATGCTTACGCTTGATTTGAGGAAGCGTAGCACTTGATTTTCTTGAAGTTGGAGTATTGAAAGAAGCTTGTATCTTCAAAAGAGCGTCAATCTTCGAAGATGGTTGACTTCAGAAGTTAGACAGTCATTTGGCTCTTGCAAGAATTCTCTATAGATCTTTTGGAGTCAAAATTTTTTCAACCCCAAATGAAGAGAACTTCTCTATTTATAGAGTTCTCTTGTGAGCTTTAAAAGCTTGAACCTAGTTGGTCCATGGAGCAGACCCATAGGCTCAAATTAGTCTCAAATTCAATTATCTGTATTTTTCATCATTAATTTAGTAAATGATATAGTAATTTGTGATGATAGTGATGTTGTAAATAAACTATATTTTTTTATTCTAGAAACTATGGGCTCAAATTAGTCTCAAATTCAACTATCGCTTTGATAATAGTGATGTTGTAAATAAACTATATTTTTTTCTAGAAACTATGTTGATTTTTTTTACATGTTATTATAGAAAATTAATATATGTGATTTAAAATAATCTTCGACATAATTGGCCTAAACAACCCTTCAAATTATGTAATTCTCCACTCTTTTCGTCTTCTCTACTATTTTCTTTCCAAATTACAAATTACATACATAAATTATTGCCACGAAAGTAATTGTAAAAATACAATTAATATGGTAGAATAGTGTGAAAAAGCGATGTAGTCGCCAAAGTAGCTGCAGAACAAAATAGAAAGAAAAAAAAAAGTTTCTCCACATAACCACATTCATATGATAGAATATAATAGTGTGAGAATACAATGTAGTTCCAAATTAGGCTTAGAAGAGTGTTTTAATTAAAGAGAAAAATGAAGAGAAAAATTTGTATACACTAAACTCGATATATAATCTCTAAAACAATTTTAAATCACTTTTAATGTATACGTTTTTAGGTAATAAAGAGAAATTTTAGTTGTGATTTGAGAGAATTTGATTCCAAGATTATGATTTTTCTCTCTCTTCTTCTAAATGTTATTTAAAGGTAATTTATTTTCTTTCTTTTTTTTTTTTTCATAAACTTGGAGGCTCCTAAATGCCTGTTTGGTAACGTTCCCGTTCCCTATTTCTTGTTCTTGTTCCCGATTTTTTGTTCCTTCTTTTTTTAGAACAAGAGAATAGAAATGTGTTTGATAACTGTTTTTGTTTCTTGTTTTTTTTAAAAAAAGAAACAAGAAACAGAAACACAAAATGTGTTTGATAACTGTTTCTTGTTTCTTGATTTTTTTTATTTTATTCACATTTAATTCAAGTAAGCATCAAACAAAAATATATGTCCTCCATTAAACATAAAAAAAATAAAATTATCAAACATAGATTGGAAGGTCTTTTTCTAATCTAATGGAACGAGATGAAGATTGGGATCTGAAGGACAAAGCCAGTGAGAGAAGACGAAAACCCACGACGAAGAGGAGGACCGAAACCCACGACGAAGAGAAAGACAAAAACTCACGACTAAAACACAGATCTGGTAAAAATCCACAAATTCGACGAAAACACAATTCACACAAAGAGAAAGAGGAAAACTCAAATCCAGCGAAGAGAAAGAAAAAGAAAACCATGTGAAGAATGGTTATTTGAGGAAGAAGATGGAAATAAGCGGAAGAAAAAATAAATCATGAGAGAAAAATGGAAAAGGAAAATGAAATAGAAAAAGAATTGAAAAAATGGAAAAAGAAACCAATAAAAAGAATTGAGAAAAAGGAAAAGGAAACTCATAGAAATAATTGAGAAAAAGGAAAAAGAAACCAATAGAAATAATTTAGAAACGGGAATAGGAGAAACTACTTTTCCCAATAATTCCGAAATGTTTCTACCTTTTTTTTAGAACGAGAAACATGGAACGTTACCAAACACCTCTATTTCTTACAAAAATGAAAACAGAAACAAGAAACGAAGAACGAAAACATTACCAAATGGACCACAAATGTCTCTCCCATAACCTCTTTTAGATAGTACTAGAAATAACACATGCCAAGTAAAAAGTGAAATTTTAGAATAGTATTTAATTATATAAAAAATGTAAGAAATTTAATTTAAAATTTAAAACAGTATATAATTTTAATTTAAGTTGGTAAAGTAAAATAGTTGTAATTATATAATTTAAATAATTCATACAAAATAAAAGAAAATTTTTACAAAGAAAGATATCTATTTAATAATTTTAAATTATATCTAGCTTAGAAATTATACATTTTCGTGATATTTAATTTTTTTTATATGAAGTTGATTGATTAAAACATCTCTTTGTTTTTTTTTTTGTTTGGAAAATTTGTGTTATTTTGATTGTAACCATCGACGATTATTGTTTGATAAAATCATAAAATCAATTTTAAAATATTCTCAAACTAAAATTTTATAAACTATGTTTAAATTGTAGGAACTAAATTTGTTATTGAATCGATACAAAATTAATAAACTTATAGTGTTACAACTTAAAACTAATTATAAAAGATATAATTTGACCATATTGGACAATTAAATCTTAGCTAGAAAATATAAAACATCTACATAACAACATAAGTTTATGAATACACACCTATATAACTACAAAGTTATATATATAAACAAAGAGGAAATTAGTGAGCAACCATAATATAACAAAATATACTTTTTTTCATTAAAAATAAATTAAAGAAATAAAGAAAAGAAAAGAAGAAAGAATGAAGAATGAAATGATATAAATAAAATCAAATTATGGATAAAGAAGTCTCTCTAATCCAAAATATAATGCTAAAAAACAACCAAAATTTAAATTAATGGAATATAGATACATAGATGAAGTAATGTTGTAGTACATGGTAAGTATTGTGGAAATATTGCTTATTTGACATATAGTTGAGTGTCGTCGGATGCCTCACATCTCTATACATTAATTGGAAAACACAAAAATACACCAAATTCTCCGATATATGAATTTATTTTATTGCTCACAATTTCATTAGATTTCATCTTACATAAAAACACGGAGAGAAAATGATGGAAGTGTGAACATGAGTCACAAGGAAGATGAGGGAGAATGTCTGGGTTAGAAGGGAAGAAGAGAAATTTATATAGCTTTAAAACCGAGCTAATGAATAGTCGTATGTTTTTTCTTAATTTAATTTTGTGTGAAGAGAGTTTTAAGACATTAACAATAAATTAATTAATTTAATTAATTGAGAGATAATGAGGGATGTAAGCGATAGTTGATCGGATAGATGCATGTATTCATTGAAAACCCATAATAATTAGAAAATTCAACAAAGTTAAAAGTGCAATTACAATAAAACCAACCTAGTAAATAAAAACTATGAAAAGGACAAAATAAAAAGAAAAAATTTCTCCCTATTGTGACTTTTAT
>JBBPDI010080410.1:0-14019 GCA_037974545.1 Cucumis variabilis | reverse complement strand
ACTCAACTTTTTCAAAATCAATCCTATATTTCTTTTTCAATCCAATTTTTAGACTATTTTTGGCAATTTCCCAACAATATTGTTGTTTTAATTTTAAAAAATATATTAGACAAAAGGATTGGGTTTGAAAAAATATCATAGAAAGCATGTTGATTTTTTTGCCTCTTGCGGAATTCGTCTATGTTAATTGAAAACTTTTTATTTTTAAGATAAATTGAAGGTGAATTATCTAAATTATCTTTCTTCAGTTGTACCTTCCTTTCTCTTCAACGTAAAAAAAAGAAAACCCTTCGCGTTCTTCTCCTCGTTAAAATTTGAACTTTTCTGCTTCTGGTATTGTTCGTCCTCGCTCCATTGCAGTTTTTATTGGGACCTGAATGTTCCACGGTGAACGTTCAATTTTTTTTATTCGTTGAACATCATCTCTCCACGGTCAACGTTTACCATTGCAATTTTCAGTTTTCGTTAGGAAATCAGAGTTTTCTTGTGGCAGTCGAAACCTTTCCTCGCGACTTTTCTTGGCCAAATCTCAATAGTTGATTTCCTCTTCTATGTATTTTTTTATATCAATTTGTGATAGTTGTTGGGTGTTTCTTAGCCTTTTTGAAAATTGGAACTAGATAGCATTCAAGAGGATCTTTTGTAAATTGAAACTAGGTAGCATTGAATATAATCAATTTGGTTAGTAAAGGTGGAAGATATGAAGTTGTAGTTTGGACTATGTGTGTTGAATCCTTTGAATGGTAGGCTTTCCTCTTACTAGTAATCCTATAGGCTTGTTGATGGATAGACTTGGAATTGATTTCACTAAAATTGATTGAGTTTTTATTTAATCCCTCTTAGCCTTTGATTTTATGGATTGGTATTTCCTTTTGCTTGAATTGTCTCATCATCATGTGTCAAGTAGTTTTACACTGCCTAAAAATTTCAATACCAATTTATCATATAAGTTGCTGCATTATTTTAGAGCTTCTCAAGGAGACGTTGGGTAGCCCTGTTAGTAGAAACTTTGTTACAAGTTCTTAGTATTTGCTTGAGTGAGAAAGATTCTTAAAAGAAAAATGCAACGTTTATATATACCTAGGAATCATTCAAGGTGTTACAATATATATTCAAGAGTGAAAACAATTCGGTTTAGTAATCCTCTTATGCACTTATGTTTTATCTAGCACACATCTCACACGCATCTTGTACATTTCAAACTTTCACTATGCATTTCGAAATTAAATTGCTACCCTTCCTAAGCCATTTGGAGTGTTTCTATGCATGTTTAGTAAGTCTCTTAGACCCTTATATTTTATCTCGCACACATCTTGCACCCGTCTCGCACATTTCAAACTTTTACTATAGGTTTCGAAATCAAATTACTACCCCTCATAAGCCATTTGAAGTGATTCTCTGCATGTTTAGTAAGTTTATTAGGCTCTTATGTTTTATCTCGCACATTCAAACTTTCACTATGTGTTTCAAAATTAAGTTGATATCCTTCCTAATCCTTTTGGAGTGTTTCTATGCATGTTTAGTAAGTCTCTTAGGCCCTTATATTTTATCTCACACTCATCTCGCACGCATCTTGTAAACCCCGAACCCTAAGAAACTTAGATCATTTTAAGAGCTTGAAAGATTAGTTTTAAGTGGAGTTAAGACAAGGAAGTGGACTTGAGAAGTGTCATGATAAGTGTGTTGTGATGTGTAAAAGAAAGTAAGGTTAAGTGGTTGTGGTTTAAAAGCTAAAGAGAAATTAAGTTGGAAGAAGGAAATTTTTGGCTAAGTAAAGTAGTTTTGTGTTTTTGGCTTTGGTATAGGCGTTTAGAGGTTGTTTTAGGCGGCCAAATGAAGAAAAATAATCTTTAAAGAGGTTAGAGTGGGTGAGGAAGGCAAGGATAGGCGGTAAGAAAAGAGAAGATAAAGGTTATCTTGCATTTTGAAGTGTGGCCGAGAAGATCAAGTAAAACCTCTAAGGTTAGCGTTTTGGTTGTTGGACTAGGCAAGCAAAAAGGCTTGTTAGGTGAGCAAGTATGCTTAGGTGAGGAAGAAAAAGAGGTTAGCAAGCTTGCGGTCAAAAGACTATGCGTTTGGAAGCTTGTCACGCGAGGAAAGCGTGATTTTAAGCAAGATGGACTTCTAGAGGGCTGTAGAGTTCATCCATTAAAATCTGAAGCTGAAATTTTGCGGTAAGAAATTTAAGTTAATTTGAACAACTTTGTAGAAAGAAGTATTTTCAATTGAGTTATGGATTTTATGTTATAAAGCTCTAAAGTAGAAGTAAAGTTCTGACCAAATTATGATTTTTTGGGTTGGTTGGAGGTTGGACGAGTGACAAGGTAAGACTAGACGAGATGGACGTGTGTTTTGGACTCAGAGAGGTTTTTTAGGCATTTTGGACTTGTGTTGGATGCGCAAGGTGTGCGCGTGGCCAGCCCTGCACGCGAAGGAGACGCGGGCGAGATGCCAGACACACTATCAAGTTAGGCGCATGACGTGCCTGTGCGTGAGGTTAGCACGCGGGCATGCGCAGTGCCCGTGGCCAAGGCCCTATCGCTCATCCCTACGCGCCAGCCATGTCAAATGGGGTTTATGGGCTGTTTTTGATATTTTGGGAAATTTTAAGTAAAGTTTTGAGGTTTTTAGGATAAAAGGGAATTAAATGGAATTATTTTCCATTATTTCAAGACAATAAGAAATTGGGCAAGTCTACAGACCACAGGTTTGAACTACAATATGTGAGTGAAAATGAATTTATTAAAGATATTTCGACTTATAATTTATGAATAAATGAGTTTGAAATTGATTTCCAAATCTGATTATTTATTAAAGGTTTTAAGCATACCTTGATGATTAAATGTTGAGGTTAATCTACAAGTATGTTTTAGAAAGTACTGAAGTATGTAATGTATTTATGCTAAAGCTTATTGATTTACAAAGCCATGTTTACGAGTATGCTAAGTTTGAAATAGAAATATTATTGCGATAGAAAGTTGTTTAAAAGCGTGAGTTTAAATAGAATGGTTTTAAAGAGAAAACCATGGTACTCTATATACCGAGTTCTCGATGGTCAATGTGCACAGTCCAGGGTATAGCGCTACGCTGACCACTTAGCCGCTACCACCGACTCCAGGCACGAAAGTAAGACCAAAGGTGCTCTGTTATTTTGTCCAATTTTATTATGTAATAGCAAGACCAAAGGTGCTCTTCTAGTTTGATCGAGGTTTAATAGGATAATAAGACTGAAGGTGCTCTATTATCTTAACTAAGTTTTTCTTGGTATAAAGTATACAGAGATAGAAGAGTTTACTTAAAGAATTTATAAAGATGTTAAGCTTATGTAAGTTTATGAAAAAGATTTAAGTATGTTTGTTTTAAAATGTGTTTTATAAAACCATCACTCACTGGGCTATATATTTAGCTCACTCTTTTCAAATATTTTTCCACTTTTCAAGTAGAGGCCATGATCCGAGAACCTGACCGTTGTCTTCAAGTGTGCTGTGCGAAGTTATAGATAAAGTTACATTTGTTGGTTAATACTTAGGCTTATCCATCTTGTGTACATAGATTTTGTAAAGAGGTTAAGTTCATTATAGTTTTTGTATGGTTCTAAAAAAGGATAGTCTGTTGTAATGGCATTTAGCCTAAACTGGTTTTGATGTAATGTTAAAAGTTATGTTAGTTATGTTCGTGTATTTTCCGCTGCGTAAGTCTTAAATTTCTTAAGTTCTTTAGCATTGTAAAGGATTAGTAGTCAGGATCAACTAATTTTGTTCAGAAAGAAAGTAATATCGGTTGGCTTCACACCACATCTTGGGTCGAGCAAGCAGGTGCTCGGGGTGGGGCATGACACATGTAGCACATTTCAAACTTTCACTATGGGTTTCGAAATCAAATTGCTACCCCTCCTAAGCCATTTGGAGTATTTCTATGCATGTTTATTAAGTCTCTTAGGCCTTTATATTTTATTTCGCACACATCTTGCATCTATCTCACATATTTCAAACTTTCACTATGGGTTTCAAAATCAAATTGCTACCCCTCCCAAGTCATTTAGAGTGTTCTTATACATTTTTTAGTAAGTCTCTTAGACCCTTATGTTTTATCTTGCACGTATTTCGCACATTCCAAACTTTCACTATGCATTTCGAAATCAAATTGCTACCCTCCTAAAGTCATTTGGAGTGTTTTTATGCATGTTTAGTACGTCTCTGATGCAATTATATTTCATTTGTTCCTTTTTTGTTTAGGTTGCAATTATGGCATCGACATCAACTGGCGACCCATGTACAAGATTGAGCATTCCCATCATTTCTAGACTCTAGTAAGCTATTTGTCTCATTTAGAAAATACAACACATAATATTAAGACCAAACTCAAATCAAATCAGTTAACCTTATTTAGGAAAACAAAGTTTGGGCCACTTTTTGGATCTAAATACTGTCTTTAATCGGTCACTCATCCACTACTTATTGTTAATTAATGGAGGTGGAAGATGAAGGGAAGGATCATATAAGTTTCTTGCAAGGGAGTGTTGTGCCTACTTTTGGTAGGAGAGAGTTTAACATCATAATGGGTCTATGGGGTCCAATAAAGGAGTCTATTTAGTTGGTTGAGAATAGTAGATTATTGGAGAAATTCTTGAAAGATAAAGAGTCTATTTATGTAAGCGACTTAGAGGACATATTTTTGAAATACGAGGGTGATGAGATATGGTTAAATTAGGTTTGGTGTACTTTATAGAGCTATCCTTGTTAGGAAAAGATAGGCAAACCAAAGTGGATTGGAATTTTTTAAAGATTACTAATGATTGGAACACATTTGACAATTATGATTGGGGCGAGATTGTTTTCGAACGCATGCTTAGTGCCTTAAAAATTAGATTAAGTTTATACATTTAAGATACAAATGTTCCATAAAGAGAAGAGGATTAAAAAAAAACTATATATAACATAGTTAGGAAGAAAAAAATAACAAAAAAAACAAAAACCTAAAAAAGTACCTGACAGCACGAAAACTTGATCAAAATTAGCTACATCTTGTATGGAATCACAAGAGAGATTGAAAGAAAGAGAGGTTGAAGACTTTGAGAGGCTAGAGATCGAGAGGAATCAAGAGGTAACATTTTTTTTTCTTTACATAGATTGAAGAGAAGGGAATGGAAGGTAAAATTAATTAAGGGTAATTTAGACAATTTACTCTTAATTTATCATAAAAATCATTTTTATCAAAATCAATCCCAAAAATATTTTATCTCTCTATTTTTGGCAATTTTCCAAAAATCTTCTTTTCAATTTTATAGTTATTTTGTTGTCTTGTTAAAAAAATTCCCTTTTGCTTTGACATATTGTTGGTTGGTTGATTAACATTCCTTATTAACATGGTCATTTTTATTTGTCGTTTGTTTTATTTGGTGGTGTAACAAAAAAAAAAGATCTTGACCTAGCAAGTATGTTGCACCTGAATGTTCTTGGGACGTCGGAGCATACCTTTCTTCAGTAGCAGTCGAAGAGTCAGTGTAAACCTCTCCTCGCTTTTCTTTTTCTTCGTGACTCAATGTAAACCTCTCCTCCAGTCAACGTAGGTGAAGAAACGGTGAACGTCGAAGCACACCTTTACATTGCCTTTCTTCGATTTGCCTTTCTTAGCAACTTAGTTCCTCGAGTGTTGTCATTGTTCAATTTCTTCGCCTGATCTCGATAAGTGATCACTCTCCCTTTTCTCTTGTATGTACTTTTTTTTTTACCATTGTACAGATAAATTTATATAAATGTGTGATAGTTGTTCTATTCATGTGATTCTAGGGTGTGTTTCTTAGCCTGTTTGAAAACTTTCTACCATTAGGTTGTCTACTGATTTTTTTTTTCCTTTGTTTATTGAAATCAATTGTATACTTTTGTTTACTAATTTGGATTGAGTGTAGATGTGAGACCCATTTCTAATTTGAGTAAGGAATTAAAATTCGGCTAAGTATTAAGAAGTTAGCGTTTGAATAAATCCGCAAAAAGGATTAAGTGATAAAATATTTTATGGTTAAGTATACGTTTTTGTGATTAAGTGAGTAGTTCGTGAAAGAAGTTGTGCAATAAGAAGAGCAAAAGTCTTTGCTTAAGTTAAAGTGAAGGTTTTGACTAAGTGTTTTAGGTAGTCTTCGTCAGAAGAACTAAGTGTTTCATGGAAAGAAGTTTGCGAAGAAGTCTTGAAGTTTAAGTTCGCGATAAGAGTTCTCTGCGAGTAAAAGTTGGTTAGATAGCGAGGAAGGGTTTTTATAGTAAAAATATAACCAAGCGATAAGGTTATTCGCGAAAACTGTTAAGTGGTTGAAGTTATTCGTGGTTAGGGTTAGGCGAGAAGCAAGGTCTGGCGAAGAAAATGTCAAATATAATTTAACAAGGGTTAACGTGTAAGATTAAGGATTTAAGCATAGCTAGGTTGAGTATTAAATTCACATGTAAATTTTTAAGCAGGAGGTGGCAAATTGAGAAGAATTTATGCATGACTAAGTTAGTTTAAGGACTCTATAAATAAGAGGATTTGGGTAACTAAGGAGGGGATGATGAGAGTTTTGTTGAAATGTTGAAGTGTTGTTGATTTAGCCATATGAGAAGAGGCTTGTGAGAAGAAGAAGAATGTCTTCTTTAGTAAAATTTTGTAAGTGTTTAAAAACTTTATTATGATTTCTCTTTACTGATTTGAAGGAAGAATTCAAATGAGAATGTTTCAAAGAAATTTCTATGAAAAGTTATGTTTTCAAGCATGATTTATAATGTTAAAACTTGATTTGATGATTATGATTTCAATACTATAAAATGATTTTCAAACCATTAGTTGTTTCTTTGAGATGATGTTAACTTTTATGTGCACATAAAGAGTCAAGGCCACCATGGGGTGTACAGACTACATGATGATAAGAAGTTGGATTATACGTTGAAAGGAGCGTATAAAGCTTAATAACCTAAGCAACAAGGACGAATCTGTATATTCTCGGATGTTGTTGATACAATAGTCTAAACGCGAGATAATGAGACCAAGCGTAGAGAACGATTTGGGATCCTTGGCAAAAGGAAATGATTTGTTAAGCATAAAGAAAAGTTTATGTTAAATGAAATGATTTGTCGGTATGTTTAAATGATTTAGTATTATTTTTGTGAAATGATTATGAAAAGGTATTGCGAAAGGTTTTCATAAAACCTCACTAAGTCTTTTAGTTTTACGTTTTAAAAATCTATTTTCCAGGATCATGTGTATAGGCCAAGTAGAGAAGAAGGTTGAAGGATTTGTGAAGAGGTGATTCAAGGTGTTTTAGAAATGGTTAAGCATTGATTATTTGGTCAAAGTATTGTAATTATGTATGAAACTTCTGTTATTAATAAAGTATACATTTTGGTTTGTATTTATTTTGCTTGGCATTATATTGACCACTATTGGGTTTTGAGTGTTGTTAATAGTTTAAAAGAAGTTGAGAAAAGGATTTGTGATAAGAAAATTTCAAGGTTGTAATTAACTTGCATCCTATTCCCACTACTTTAACGTTTTGGTCGTAGTGTGGTTTAGGGTGTGATAGTATACTATTTATATTGTTGTCTACTTATTCTTATCTTAGAATGTGGAATAGTGTAGTTGTTTTCACTAGAAGAAATATGGCATTTAATGTCGGCTTAAAACTGACATCTTTGCTAGTATGTTATTAAAGGTTTTTAATGTTGGTTGGGCTTTAATGTCGATTTGAAAACGACATTAAAAACCTCTTTAATGTTGGTTTAAACCCGACATCTTTCGTAGTGTTATTGAAGGCCTTTAATGTCAGTTTGGCTTTGACGTCGGTTTTACGTTAAAACCTTGTCTTCTGAGTCCATATTTACAAATTTATTTTTATTAAATTGTTGCATTATTGTCCATTTTTATGATGCCAAATAGTTAAAAACCAACATTATGGGAACGTGTAGATAAATATTTATTTCTTACACCAATAAATCAATAAAATTAGTATTCTTTTATAAACTATAATATTTCTCTCTTACATGTGTACATACAAAATGAAATCTTAATATTGTGCTTATATATACATTCTTCAACCGTACATGAAACATGATCCTAATACAAAACTTAAATAAGAAATTCTAACGCCTTCACAGTCTTTAACCTTCAACGATTTCTTAGCTTTCTAACAAATCGCCTGGCTATCTACATGATCGCTTAGCTTTCAACTTGATCGCTTAGCTTTCTACAACAACAAAGAAAGCGATCGTTTAGCTACTCCAAAAAATAAAGGAAGTGAGAAGTTTAATTATTGAGTTGTCTAGCTTGGTACCATTTACAAGAATAAGAACAGTAAAAAAAAACTAATGATAAAATGAAAATGTTACAAGCCTATAACCATAAGAAGTTATGTCAAAAATATCAATATTTATATACCTTCTCATAATAGTGCAGCCAATAAAACTAAACTCAACCAGCAATCATTCTCAAACCGAATCAAGATGGCCACATTTATCACCTTTTGATCATGTTATCTAGGCATCAAAGAAATAAAAATGATACATAAAAAACTAAGAGAAAAAATTAACATCAACCATTATCATTTAGAAAAATGAACAAAAAAAAATACAAAACAACATTAATTAATTTCTAGTATTTTTTACTTCTATAGAAAATTGAACGTGTTAAATATATTAAAATAAAGAATATGTTTCATAGTTCAATCCATTTGCTACGTTTTCTATTAGTTTTATTCCTTACTAATAGAAAAACAAAAAAAAGGAGAAAACAAAATTGAACAAGCACAAGATAACTCACCTACTTGAACACAAGACAATTTACAGTAATTGCGATTTATAAAACTATTGGAACCAACATCTTCTAAGGGAACCTTCTAATCCCTCAAAAATTTAGTGTTAGAACCTTTTAAGCATTACAACTTAAGTAGGTAAGCGATCAACCTCATCTACAATAGTTGGATGACGATTCAAAATCAATATGTCCTAATAAAAATTATATACCCTTTCAAAATAGATTGGTGTAATAAATAATTTCCCTTTGATATCTACAATATTCTTCAATAAGCATCCATATAATTCCAACCGCCACCAATAATTACCCGAAGGTTGAGAAAATTCGAATTTAAAACGCAATTTGTAAATTACCTTGCATGGAGTGATTGACCTAGGAACGACGGAAATGGAGGGTATGACATGAATATCTAATACCATACCTATAACAATCACAGGCTATGTTACCCTAGTTTGCAATTGGTTCCCACCATTCGTTTGTGCCTAAATTATATGTCTGGCCACTAAAAACAACAATGAGTAGAGAAGGAAAAGAGATTGTAGGAGTAAAATAAAGCTGACTAGATTAAGAGCGTTGATGAACTGAGATGGCGACAAATGAAGGTGACAATGAATCAAATTGATCCGCCTCTAAGCACTGTTCTCCATGGTTTTCATTGAAGCTTTGAACTAAAAAATTAGTATTGAATCCAGTTCTAATCTCGTCCTACAAAATTAAAGAAGAAACATAAAAAATTTGATACATGCAAAGACATGAGATAAATTATGTAATAAGATATATGTTGTATTACACATAAATCTTGTAGCATAATACATATATATATCTTTCTGAGAATTGTTCCATTCAATATATCTTTCCAGTCAGAGAACAGTGCATCCCCATAACCACCCACTAACTCTCCTATGACCACCATAAACATTAAAACATTGAAATACAGAAAAAGCAGGAGGAATATCTTTATCAAAGTTATAAAATTATAATACACTTCCACCAAACTGGTAAAAGCTTAAGACACTCTTAGGCATTTATATTTTGAAATCAACTACGCATTATTCAAAAAGGAAACCACTGACAGATGACAACTAAATCTACTATATAGAAAATATTAAATCTATATCCAAATAATGATCAGTGCTAAATACGTAAGCTCTAGAACATTACAAGAAACGACACTAATCCTCATAATTTGAGGGTAATGAAACTTATAAAAGTAAAACATGGAAAAAGATCAGATCATGCATGAGCTTGACGTTAATTATTAGTGATCAGAGATAGAACTCACAGTGTCCTCGTCCTCTTACTTAGGCCTATTGTCTGAACTGTCTTCTACCTTCTTGGTCGGTTGAGCCTTAGCAGGAACGGGCTTTTTTGCAGCCCGATAGAGAGAAACATTGGTTTGAAACATGACAAATAAACATGCTCCCTATAGCGTTTTTTTAGAAAATAAGTTCACATATATATTTGATTCTTAATAACGGAAGATATGGCACTACATCTGGTAAACCAACTAGTTACTAACAGTGAAGTCATGCAATTATGAAGCTATTCTGTAAATGTAGGACAACTCCATAGGAGGATATCAAATTGTTAAGCAGACTGCTATAATCACAAAGCAGACTCAAAGGGCAGAATTGTCCACACTAAGATCAATTAAGATGCACATACCGATTTCTCGTCAAAGTCGTTGTCTTCCTCATCAGAATCACTTTCTCCCGAACTGTCACTAGACTCTTTCTTTTTAGCACTAGCAAGTGCCTTAGTAGCAGATTTTGCTGCAAGAACCTACGGATAGAAAACTAACAACTCAAACATTTTTTTTAACACGTTACCTACAACAAAAAGGTTATACTAAGTTATGAAAGTGCTAAAATAAACAATCGTCAAAATAAAAGCTCATGAAAAATTTCTCATTAAAACTATAAGATAAGAAAGTCATTTGTCATACTGAGAACTTATAAATATAACTACAAAACTAAGTTAAAGGTCAAATCTTATAAACATTACAACAATTAAAGCCATCAAATTAACAAAACAAATTAAAGCCACCAAATAAACCAAAAAAATTAAAAACTTCACTTACATAACAATTAATCTTAAAAAAAGCTCTCAACCTTGGAAACCACAAGAGCTCTTGGAATGAGAAACAAACCATTAGAAAACACCATAAAAAATACTCATAGAAATCATTCAATTACTTGAATAAGAAAGGGGATATGGTTTTGGATTAAGGGCATTCACTAAGAGAAAGGAGAACATCATTCTTATGCACAATTTCAAATTTTCAAGATGTAATGGCCAAGTCTTGATGAGATTTCCCGAACATTATAACCATGTAAAGTTTTGATAATGTTTCTTAACACATTCCTAATACTAACAACATATACCAAGTACAAACAAGTAAGATAGCAACATTCCTAATACTAACAGTTTCATAACATTTCTTAATCCATTTTTTAACATATTCCTAATAAGTTCGTGCGAAAATATTCAACAACAGATCTTAGAGTTAATAAAACTTACCCGAACACAATGATCTGAATGCAATGAATCTGGGCACAAACACAAACAGATTTGGCCACGAGCACAACAGATTTGGCCACAACAACAATATATCTGGGCTTGCAAGACGGATGCGTGATGGTGGTGGCGAGGCAGACTCAAAAGTGTGACGGTGGTGGCGAGGCGGCATGTGAATGTGCGAAGATCTGGACGTGCAAACGTGAGACACACTCAGACGGTGAATGAGAATAATACTGATAAACGCGGCCATGGCTGGGTACGAGGGACAACGACGATTGGGCACGGTGGACTGTTCGATGGAGAAGAGAGAAGGAAGAAATTGAGAGAGAAGGAAGAAATCACGATAATGAGAAAGAATAAAGTAAAAGAGATAATATACTTAATTTTTTACAAAATTTAAAAATATAAAATAGCGTTAATGTCGATTTCAAACTGACATTAAAGATACTTCTTTAATCGATTTAAAAACGACATTAAACATTCACATTTTAAAAAACAACATTAAAGCTTCATTTTAATTTTTTTCAACTAACATTAAAGGTCATATTTCTTCTAGTGTTTGTCTAGATTAATGTGGAATTGTTGTAGATTAATGTGGAATTATTGTAGATTAACGTGAAATAGTTTAGGTGTTTTACGAGGCTTTGCACATGTTTTATGCATGCTTAGTAAGTCTTTTAGGCATTTGTATTTTATCTTGCACACATCTCATACACATCATTCATATTCCAAACATTCACTATAAATTTTAAAATCAAATTTATGCCTCTCTTAAGTCCTTTGGAGTGTTTTTATGCATGTTTAGGAAGCCTTTTAGGTACGTATGTATCATATTGCACACATCTAGCACATTTCAAACATTCACTATGTGTTTCGAAATCAAATTTATGCCTCCCTTAAGTCCTTTGGAGTGCTTTTTATGCATGTTTAGAAAGTTTTTAGATACTTATGTATCATATCACACACATCTCACACATCTCAGATTTCAGGTTTCAGCTCGGTGATGCCTAGGGGAACTTTGGCAAAATTTAGGAAAGCATATTTTTTTTCATAGTAGAATTTATAAACCCATTTCAGATAGGTCACCTTAAATAGTTATATTATAAACACATAAAATATACTTTACAATTTTTAATCAATTCTTCAACCACACTTGTCTTTGGGTGACTACAGACCAGAAAATAAAAATAATAATAAAAGAAAAAAAAAAACTAAAGGGCTAAAGGGACCCATAAATCTAACTGCAAAAGAGCTCTCTCCTAGTTGCATGGTCTGATTTAGTGACTAACCTTGTATGCTTTACTTCTCGGTGTAGGTAATTGGATTGGTAGACGTTAATCTGTTGTGACCTATTTCTTTATATTGACCACACTTATGCAATTTGAGAGCTTCACTGATACTTAGAATCTTCTTTTTCTTCAGTCGACCAACTCTTTTGACTACTTTCGGAGGTAAGACAGTCATGTGCACATAGTCTTCACTTGTCTTCCAATCTGATTGATTTCCAACTGAGTAGGCATCCTTCGAATATGTTATCAACAAACATTGATTAGTGTAATAATTAGCACATAAACTATAAACATTTATATTGTGATCCCGTGTTACAGCAATGTCATGTGAACATGGTAGTTGCTCAGCTTGAAACTTCTAACAAGTACACTCTTGAGTATGAAGATTTACGACCTCCTCTTTATCTAATTATTTGACATAAAATTGGTAACAACCAATTAGGTTGACCTTTATTGTCAAAGCTCGTTCTTATTTCTTTTGTAGAACTAATTCTACCTATTTGGTCAATGTAGATGTCACTTTAATGCATTCTTCTTGACGCTCCCAAAACCAACGTTGTAGCAAAGCTCTCGCATGTTTAATGAATGAAGAAATAGATAAATCTCTAGGTTCTTTCGATATAGAATTCATGGACTTTGCTATATTTGTTGTCATCATGTTATAGTGTCTTTCTAGGCAATGAACATGCAACCACCTTGCTATTCAAACGTCGTTTAAATATTTATCTAAACCATTAGAAAATGCAATGATATTTTTCCACGTTTCTAGAAATATTGATTCACGACATGTTCTCGATGCATTGTAAAATAAAGTAGCTACCATGTCATTCTTATACTTATCATTCAAATTTTGAGTCAAATGTTAGACAAAAGGTCGTGGAATGCAAAGGGAAAAATCGATGAAATACCCTTTGGAGAAGCATGTTTTCTAATCTGTCATGAAGCCTATATTAAGCACTTCTCATATTGCACCTTTCAATTTTTCTAAGAACCACACTGTATTAAGGCATTTGTTTCTCTATCAACTACTCCAAAGGTAAGAGGATAAATTTGATTGTTACCATTTAAGCAAATGATAACTATCAACTGACTCCGATATTTGTTCTTAAGAAATGTTAATTCCATCCATGACTATGAACGGTCTAATGCAATTTAAGAATCCTCAAACACATGGACCAACAACCATGAAATATATTTGAAGAAACGATCATTTTCAAGTTCTATGTGAAATATTGTACCTGGATTTGTAAGTTTGAGTGATTCATCATATTTAAGCAATATATTATATGACTCTTTAGAAGACCCTCACACTCGTTCATATGCATTTTCTCTGGTACGTGCTTTTTTCATAACTCATATTTATTGGGATTTATGTCCTAAAACTCGTAGATTGTAAATATAATCCATTGATCGTTATTAATAAAGTGTTATTATT
>JBBPDI010080401.1:0-14021 GCA_037974545.1 Cucumis variabilis | reverse complement strand
TGACACTCAAGAGGTCCTCAAATGTTCTGCTTCATGTCTATTTATTGCCTTGATTAGTGGATTTCTAATATTAGTTAACATTATTGTAATTGCCTTTAGAAATTCATTATAATTGTATAATTGTATAAGAATGTAGTTCTTTTCTGGAAATTAGTGTATAGTGTAGTTATTGATCTATAACCATTAATAGGGTTTCCAATAATAATTAGTACGTTGTAATTAACTTTACGTATACTACATTTTAGTTATAAGAAAAACTATCTTCTTAATCTTAAAGTTTTAATGAATATGTACTTTCCGTCTCTAAGTTCTAAAAATAGACTTTTTTAGTCTCACACGTTTATAATAAGAGACTCATTTGATTTTCAAGTATGCAAAATATAGCTTCTTAGTTCTTGAGTTTTTAAAAATAGATTTAAAAGGTCCTTCAAATAATCTTATATATTTTTAGAAAAAATAATTACATAATATTTAAAATTAGAAAAAATAAATATAGTTTTATAAAAGATATGATTTTTAGAAATTGTTCATCTCAATTAAAATGTCATATTATAATTATTTAAAATAAAAGTATAAAATTATTTGAGATATCTTTTAAACTTTACTAACTAAAGAGATTTATTTCCAAAACTCAATACCATATATAAATATTCATCATTTTTTTTAATTATATTATATAGTGTAATTATTTGACCTATAGTCATGCCGTTAATTTCTAATATTAGTTATAGTATAACTGACTTTACAAATGGTAGGAGAGTTTACTAGGATTTTTAATAAGGAGCATTTTTAAAAATAACAAACAAATTAAAATATTTATAAGCTATAACAAAATTTTGGATTCTATCATTGATAGTCTTCTATTACTATAGTATATCAATGACTATCAGTGATAAAATTTGCTATAGGTTGTAATTATTTTGTAAAATTTGTTATTTTTTAAAATTTTCCTTTTAATAACTGCTAAGCTATAATTATAGTTCCTATTCGTAATACATAAGAGTATTAATATCAAATGAAATAAAACAACCCTTAACTACATTAATTACAATTAAAAGATAAAATAAAACCTACAGAATAAATTATTTTGAATCTACAAAATAAGTTATTAAATTTAAATCTAATCGGAATTAAAAAAAAGTACCACAAGACAAAAAAAAATAAACATAATAATTGAAAAAAAAGTATAAAAAATTATCTCTCAATGCATAATAGCGTCGAGAAAGGAGTTTCCGATGTTGCGTCAGGCATTCCTTACTCCAGACTCTAGAATAAGCACATCGGGAGTTACCTTTTTTCGATGTGCTCTATCCATCGAGAATGAGCACATCAGGAGTAAGGAATTTTTGACGCATTTTCGTTCGTGCATTGAGAATTCCTCCACCGACACAGTACTCCAGACCAAGATTTGGAATTCGAATGTCCGATATTCCTCTGCATCCCCTGGGACCTTGCAACATCATCCTTACTATATGTCCATAAAGGCTTATTAGAGTGAAATTTCTCCCCACAAACCCAACACGGGTCCTTTCAGCATGCTTTGTCCTCACTCACATACATTCTAAGAATATTTCCAAAAAGTTTCCCAACATAAAATTGCTCTAAACTAAGCACACTTAATTTTAGAGTTCCTATAATAAAGCCACCAAATAGGAAGGTGCACCAGCTCATTCATATGTGATATCGTTTCATTCATGTCTCCCTCCTAGTCTTGGGCGTTACATGCCCACCAACTTCTGCTTGGTTCTTTCTCGAACCACATCTTATTGGGAGAGGTTCTGCTCTGATACCATTTGTAACGCTTCAGGCCCATAATTCGAACAAGGATTTGGAATTTGGATCTCCGACAATTCTCTGCATCCCCTGGGACCTGGTAACATCATTCTTACTATCCTAAAAGGCTTATTAGAGTCAAAGTTCTCCCCCCACAAACCAACAAGAGTCATTTCAACATGCTTTGTCCTCACCCACATGCATTCTAGGAATATTTTCAAGAGGTTATCCAACATAGAATTGCTCCAAGCTAAGCACACTTAACTTTAGAGTTCCTATGATCAAAGCACTGAAAAGGAAGATGCACCATGTTGGTATAGGTATTATATTTTAATTCTTTTAAGTCTTTCTTAACATGATTTTCATGTCCTCAAGATCCCTCTCATTCAGATGTGATACCGGTTCATTCATGTCTCCCTCCTAATCTCGAGCGTTACATGTCCAACGATATCATATACGTGAGGAGATCCTTTTCCGATGTATTTAAGTATATATGATGATGCTTTTAAGTGTCAAGAGACCTGACCCCCTATTTCTTGTAGTGCGGTTTTGTCCCAAATGATAGTTTGGTTTGAGCATTAAAGATTATGATTTGAAAATAGAGTAGCTTGAAGATGAAGTGTTGATTTGAAGATGCAAGGTTAGAGTTTGCAGATGAGGTAGCTTGAAGATGAACACTACTTCTCACAATTTTAAAATTCATGAAAGCAAAGAAAAACATTGTTACGTGCTACGAGGGAATTTTCAATCTCACAGTCTTAAACCTTCATCTTCAAGCTCAAAATCTTCGACCATTCATCTACCATCTTCACTGTACAACTTTTTCTTGAACCATTCTTCCATCTTCATAATATTACCATCCAACCTTTCATCTTCAAGCTCACAATCAGCAAACTCTGACATCCAATCTTTAACCAAACCATCCATCTTTAAGCTTCTCAATCTCCAACTGTAACCTTTCATCTTCAAACCAACACTCGATTCTGAAGCTACTTAATCTCGAAACTATTACCTTCCATCTTCAGGATTTTAGCATCTCTCAATTCATAAAACATACAACATTTGGAGAATTACAAACGGACAAAATCTCCTTACCAAATATATTTTGAAGCAAACTCGTGAGTGATTTATATAAAAAATGGTTGAAGGGAAATATTTAACTTATAATAAATCATACTTGATTATTTCTTTAATAATATGTATAAAGATTTGAGATGATTCTTTTGGGAATAAAACCAGAATGCCTAAATCATATAATTACAGTGTAATTGTTTGGTTTATTATGCAACTTGATACATTCTTACAAATAAACAGGCGACATCTAAGTTAAAAAAAACACGATATATATTATCGAAGAAAATCAAGACAACACAGATATTGAGATAACTTGTGAGGTTGAAAAATTAAATATGATGAAAATGAAAAAAATTCAAAATCATGAAATACAAAATACAAAACAGTAGTTGCTTAATGACCTAATCAGTCCTTTTCATCATGGTTATAAGAATTTGAATGCTACAGAACGTTATAAACTTCAAGGTCTTCGTAACTTTCTGCATCGTCTTGATGATCATAAGGAGAAATTATTTGAGGAGCTTGTGAAAATCGCTCAATCTTGGGTAGAAGAAGCTCGTAATTGTTATGTCGATCTGATAGACATGAACGACCACGAGTTTGTTAAGATGATGGTTGTCTCATAGTAGAATTCTTATACTTGTTCGTGACAAATACATTGCTTTAGATGATCATAAATTCCCTCAAATTGATCCAAATGTTGACCTTCTCTTGGATGAAAAATTCTTTATGCGCAATAACACTATGTGATGCGATAACTGTTATGTGATAAGCGATAGGACTAAGCTATGTGAATGATAGCTTTAAGAGTCCTACGCGATATAGTTTTCAATTATGTGATATTGATCACAACTACGCGATAGTACTAACTATGCGAAATGCTAGAAATTCTCCTCTCACATGCTAGCATCCTAGGCGAGATGGGATATAATAAATGACATGATCTTTATCACATAATTAAAGAATCAAATGTTTTATTGTCATTTTACATTTAATGGTTAACATAATCTTCCCATAACTACAAACATTTCCAAAATTAATTTCCCTAATTTAATTACCAACGTCTATTTGAGTTTTCCTTACTATATAAACTCCTTTACCTCTTTATCCTGGATGTGAGAAAAACAAGTAAAGCTCTCTTTCAAAGTTTCTTTTTGTGAGCTTTTATCAAGCAAACAAAGTGTTCATTTGTGTGTTTAGATTCCGATTAGCTTAGTGCAAAACTAATTAAAGAACAAAGCTATTTTATCTTGGGACGATGAGGCAATAATAATCTATTTACAAAAAAGAGCGGAGCTGCGAAACATCTTAAAGAGAGCAAGATCCACAACTCAGTCCTATATTCTTACTTGTTTCTGTTTTGCAGTAGGCATTTTTTACCAGGCAAGTTGACTAGTACACTAGTTAATCATCAGATGAATTGATCATTAGGCGTTTGGACAAATAGAAGTCTTGACCAGTTTGTAAGCTAACTAAAGAAATCATTCTGACCAAGCAAGATACCTATACACTACGCAAAACTCAAGACGTGAAAACAAGCAACCAGTCTGGGCATTCAGTCTAGGCGTTAAAGCTTCTCAACACATTGCTCCTTCTTGGCGATTTGTAACAACAATTTTAAGACGATTTCTTCTATTGCAATGGCCAGAACTTTCCAAGGCGACTTGATGTCCTCTGACCTCAACCGTCCATTTTGCTTTGAAGGAACATTTTAAGAGATGGAAGCGAAAGATCATGTTGTTCTTCCTAACTTTGAAGAAAGTTGCTACTGCATGCTCCATTAAAAAATTTAAAGTTCTAAAGACCAATCCAACATAGGAGCAAATTAAGAATCTTACCGCATGAATAGAGATCAACTTCATTTGTAAGAACTTAAATATTAATTATCTTATTGATGAATTATATGATTATTACAATATTATGTCTACTGTGAAAGAAGTGTGAGACGCGTTACAAAAGAAATATGACACTGAGGAAGCTGGATCCAAGAAGTACGCGGTAAGCAGATAACTGCAATATTAAATGACTGATGACAGATCCGTGGAGGCTCAATCACACGTGATACAAAATATTTCACATGAAATTATCAGCGAAGGTATGCCACTTGATGATCAATTTCAATTTGTTATTATTGACAAGTTACCTCCTCTGTGGAAAGATTTCAAGAACACTTTCAGGCACAAAACAAATGAGTTCTCATTGGAAAGCTTCATTATGCATTTAAGAATAGAGGAAGAGGGGAGAAGACATGATTAAAAGAAAGAAGTGAACTTGATTTCTAGAAAGTAGACAATTGCAGTTCTGAAACCATAACTAAACTCGAAAAGGAAACAAAATGAAAAGAGGTTCCAACAAGTAGATCAACTCGCAGAAACACCAGTCCAGAAGTACGAAACAAATTGTTTGTTATCACTGTAATAAGCCTGAGCACTTAGCTAGAAATTGTAGAAATAAGAATTGTCCTACTGTGCATACGAGCCTAGTGGAGGAGGATTTAGTAGCTATAATCACAATAGTAAGTGTGATCAGGGGGTCAGAAGGTTGGTAGCTAGACATTGGTGCATCTTGCCATGTTTGTTCATGACCTTAGCTTGTTTAGAAAATATAATTAGACTAAGGATAAGAATATTCTTCTGGGAGATCATCACACAACTAAGGTGGTCGGTATTGGAGAAGTAGAACTGAAATTCACATTTAACAAGACGCTTGTGCTGAAGAAAGTACTCCTGAAATTCGAAAGAACATGGTCTTAGGATATCTCCTTAACAAAGTTACTTCATGCAAACAATTGCATCAAACTTGTTTAATTTCACCAAGAATAATGTATTTGTGAGAAATTTTTATGCTACTAATGACATGTCTAAATTGAATTTGGAAATGAATAAGAAAATATCTTCTGCTTACATGTTGTCTACTTTTATTATTTGGCATGTTAGACTTTGTCATGTTAATAAAAGACCAATTAGCAACATGAGTAGGTTAAATTTTATTCCTAAGTTATCTTTAAATAATTTTGAAAAATGTATATGTTGTAGTCAAGCTAAGATAACTAAAACTTCACATAAATATATAACTAGGGTAACTAAACCTTCAGAATTAACTCATTCTGATTTATATGAATTTAAAGGCACGTTAACTAGGAACAGTAAAAGATATTTTATAACATTTATAGATGATTGTTCTGACTTCACTTTTATTTACCTACTTAAAAATAAAAGTGATGCCTTTGATATGTTCAATGTGTTTGTAACTATAATAGAGAATCATTTTAATAAAAGAATTAAGAGACTTCGTAGTGATAGAGGAACTGAATATGATTCAGTTGGCCTTAATGAGTTCTATAACTCAAAAGGAATAATACACGAAACAACTTCACTTTACACTTTTGAAATGAATGGAAAAGTTGAGAAAAAGAATAGCACTCTAACTGAGTTTGGTAGTTGTTATATTGCTTGATTCAGGAGCAGAACCATCTTGGCGGGGTTAAATAATAAATACTATTAACTATGTCCTTAACAGAATTCCTAAATCAAATCGTAAAACTTCATCATACGAAGTCCTAAAGAATAAAATACTGAACCTTTCTTACCTTAGAACTTGAGATTGTCTAACCTATGTTAGAATACCTGATTCTAAAAGAAGAAAACTGGCCAGTAGAGCCTATGAATGTGTTTTCATAGGATACGCTAAAAACAGTAAAGCCTATGGAGGCATTTAAGGGAAGGAAAGGAAATGAAAGGAATAAGGGGAGAAAGGATTATGAGAAGGGAAGGATTATGAAAAGGGAAGGATTATGAAAATCCTTGTTTGGGAGAAGGATTATGAGAATTATTTTTTTTTTTTAAAAAAATCATATTCTCTTATATATTTTTTTAAAAAATTTGTATTCTAAATACAATACACAAATATTCGTATTTTTAATTTACCAAAATTTTTAATTTTTTTCATAAAACATGTTCCATTATTTTTTGTAAATCCGAGGTCAATTTTGAAGGTTTTTTACGCAAGCGTTACGGGCCAATAAATTAACGAATGCATTACATGTGAACAAGTTATACCTCTTTTACTTAATTGATTTTGTAAATACAATATCGATAAATTGTGTATCGTTAATAATCAATTTAAATCAACGACTACCAGAATAATTTCATTGAAACGAAATAAAATACGAAAATAAATTATTAGTAGTAGCCTAGTAGGCGAGCTTCATCTCATCAGGAAGGTCCAACTTTGAAATTTATCCTTCTTTCTCTTATACATTTTACGTTACACATATCCTTTTTGATATTACTCTTCATATTATAGTCAAGAAAGAAATTTTATTAAATTCCCATTCAGTTTCGGTGCAAATAGGAGGAAATTGTAATTCACTCATTTACCTCCACAAATTAACATTAATCCCATTTATAGAAATTAGTAGAAACTAAAAATACAAAATACCAAAAAAAAAAAAAAAGAAAAAAAGAAATGGGAGGAAAAGGATTTGATTCCCAGAAGCTCAATTAAATCCAAAATTTGAATCTATGGCTTCATCTTCTTCCTTGAATTAGTTTTGAGATCTGGTTGATATCAGTTGTTGTACTCGGTCCACTAAATTCTCTCTCATTAATTTCATATACATTTGGACTCATAGATTTCTTCCTGATTCCACTCTTTCCATTGTTGGTTCTTCTTCATTTTCTCTATCCCACAAACCAAATGCATCAAAGCTTAGACGAAGATTTGGACTGAAGCTGGAGATGACATAATCCAAAGTTACTCCGACATGTAGGTGAAGAAATAGACTTACCGACGACAGCCAGTTCGTTCATGGCATGATTGAGTTCAATATCGGTCTTGGTATAGACAAATTTTGAAAGTTCCATGAGTGTACCTGCAGGCGTCTCCTTTCTTACATCATTCATGGCGTAAATTCAGACACTACAACGAAATAGTTGAACTTCCTCGGATCTTGGCTGTAAGCCTTCTCATCGGTGTGAACGTACGAACATTTGGTCCAATTGTGTAACCTTAGACTTTGAACTCGTATATATGAAACTGGTCACACGAGAAGAAAGAGAGGGGTTGAAAAGGATTGAGAGGAAGAAAGAGATGTATTGAGAAGGAATAATGAGGGATATTAAATCCCTATTCCTTTCTTTCCCCTATTCCTTCCCCCCCAAAAGGAAAGGATTCATTTCCTTTTCTTTCCTTCCCCCAAACATGCCCTTAGGTTCTATGACTTAGAAAAGTAAGGTAGTCATATAATCAAATGACATAGATATTTTCGAGCATAGATTTTCTTTTAAATCTAAAAATAATGGAGACTTAGATAGTTAAACTAGTGGGCTCAACTTCAAATAGTCTACCTTCAGTTAGGATCCAAACCCAAAATACGGACTTAGATTATGAACTTAAAAGAAGTAAGAGAGCTAGAACCATAAAAGACTTTGGGGAAGACTTCGAAATGTACAATATAGAAGATCCTAAAGATCTAATCGATGTCTTATCCGTAGTAGATGCCAACTTATGGCAAGAAGCAAGACTCTCTTGAATCAAATAGGACTTGGCACCTAGTTGACCTACCCTCTGGATGCAAAGCAATAGGGTGTAAATAGGTTTTGAGGAAGAAACTCAAACCTGATAGATCAGTAGATAAGTATAAGACTAGACTAGTAGCAAAAGGTTAACATAAATTTATTTAACACCTTCTTCCAGTTACTAGAATCTCCTCAATTAGAGTATTGATTTCTATAGCTGCTCTAAACAATCTTTTAATACATCAAATGGATGTTAAAACTATCTTCCTAACAATGACTTCGAAGAAGAGATCTATATAGAACAACCTGAAGGTTTCATAATTCATGGTCATGAATCTAAAGTTTGTAACTAAATAAATCCTTCTATGGCCTAAAATAAGTGCTTAAGCAATGACATGAAAAAATGACAATCTAATCTTGTCCAAAGGATTTAAAGTAAATGAGAGTTACAAATGTATCTAGTATAAAACTGATGATAGGTTATGCACTATCATATGCTTATATGTAGATGACATGTTAATCTTTGGATCCAACTTGCACGCCATAAATGATCGAAAATCAATTTTGAGTGCAAATTTTGACATAAAAAACTTAGGAGAAGTGAATGTAATCCTAGGAATCAAAATAACTAGAACTCAAAATGGAATTTTCTCAGATTAATCTCATTACGTAGAAAAGATCTTTAAAAAGCACAACTATTTTGAAATCAAATCAACTTTATACACCCTATAACTCTAGTGTTAAATTGTTAGAAAACACTAGTGATAGTGTTAACCAATCCGAGTACACTAGTATCACAAGTAGTTTGAGGTATGTTGCTAATTGTACTGGACTAGACACAGCTTACATTGCAGGCTTACTACGTAGGTTTACTAGCAAACCTAGTCTAGAACATTGGAATGTTGTAGAAAGAGTAATGAGATATCTTAAAGAAAACACAAAACCTAGGATTACATTATCAAAAGTTTCTCATTATACTAGAAAGTTACAAATATACTGATTGGAACTCCCTCTCAGATGATTCAAAGGCTACAAGTGGCTATATTTTTAATATACTGATTGAAACTCCCTCTTGGAAGCTTGCTATTAGAGATTCCCACATAGGAAAGACTAGTACCAGCATACTAATCCATTGTGATAGTACTATAGCTATGGCAAAAGTTCAAAACCGTTATTACAAAGGTAAGTGATGACATGTACATTATAAACACAGTACCCATTAGAGAATTTCACACTACTGGTGCAGTGATAGTGAATTTTGTACTGTTTGATGACAACTTGCCTGATCCTATGGTAAAAAGATTAGCAAGAGCGAAGGTTTTAAAACCTCAGAAAGAATGGGACTTAAGACTCTTGAAAACTGAAAGAGTAGAGATCCTAAGAAATAACTTCAATGGGTAATAACTAATCATAAGTGATATGATGAGAATCATGCTAAATACGTAGA
Source organism: Cucumis variabilis (assembly GCA_037974545.1). Classification (NCBI taxonomy): domain Eukaryota; kingdom Viridiplantae; phylum Streptophyta; class Magnoliopsida; order Cucurbitales; family Cucurbitaceae; genus Cucumis; species Cucumis variabilis. The sequence goes on along the minus strand of JBBPDI010080401.1, from coordinate 4,208 downwards.
ATTTATATTCTTATGATTTAAAAAATAGCATGACATCCTAAAGCATATGAAATTTTTTTAACTTAATTCTTAGTGAGTTCTATACTTGATATCAAGTAGAGTACCTAGCAACAAGAGTACTCTTGATAGATTCACTTTTATGGATGTGGAACTGAGGGTCGCTTCCTATGAAATTCTAGGCAAATTCTCTAAAGCATCCACTTAACTAGGGTATACTTGCAATGCCATAAAGCACAAACAAATTTAGAACTTCACTCAAATAATGTTATGTGCGGAATTTTATTAAAGGTAAAGTTCAAAACTGTAAGTTACTTTACAATAATCAAAACTATTGTTAATACGTAAAGGTTCAAGTCAACAGACACCTTTACTTAAGCATAGTTTTACATAAATAGACATTGGTGCATGAAAATGTTTTAAAAAAAATTTCAAGTAGGGGACCGATGGTAAAAAAATTTCAAATGAAGGATTGTTGAATGAAAAATTCTTTACTTACAATAGGACATAGAACTATGCGATTTGATAGTGTTATGTGATAGGCAATAGAACTAAGCTATATGAACGATAACTTTGAGAGTATTACGTGATATAGTTTTCAATTATGTGATATTGATCATAATTACACGATAGTACTAACAATGCAAAAAGCTAGAAAATCTTCTCTCGCATGCTGACATCCTAGGCAAGATGATCAAGCGATATGAAATGTAATAAATGACATGATATTTATCACATAATTAAAGAATCAAACGTTTTATTACTATTTTGCATTTAATGTTTAACGTAATCTTCTCATAACTACAAACGTTTCTAAAATTAATTTCTCTAATTTAATTACTAACATCTATTTGAGTTTTTCTCACTATATAAACACCTTTACCTTTTTATCTTGGGCATGAGAAAAACAAGCAAAAACTATCTTTCAAACTTGTTTTCTATGAGCTTTCTGAGCAAACAAAGTGCTCATTTGAGTGTTAAGATTTTGATTAGTTTGGTGCAAAATTAATTGAAAAACAAGGTTGTTTTATCCTGAGGACGACGAGGCAATAATAATATGCTTGCACAAAGAAGCAAAGTCGTGAAATGTCTTAAAGAGAGTGAGATTCACGACTTAACCCTATATTCTTACTTGATTTTATTTTCAGTAGGCATATTTTACCAGGCAAGTTGACCAGTATGTGAGTTAATCATTAGACGAATTGATCATTGGGCGTTTGGACCAGTAGGCGTCTTGACTATTTTGCAAGTTACCTAAAGAAGTCATTATGACAAGGCAAGATACCTATGCACTTGCGAGATAGAAGACGTCAAAACCAGTGATCACTCTAGGTAATAGTCTAGGCGTTAAAGCTTCCCAAGACATTACTCCTTCTTGACGATTTGCAACGACACCTTTTATTTTATGAAGGTATAGTAGATATATATTTTGACTTGATAAAGCTCGAAAATTAACTTCCTTTCTTCCTTCTTCAACGTTTGTTTCAACTAATACCAAAAGAAAATAACCTCAAATCCCTAATCCCAAATAATGAATTTTCCACCATCTTCTTTCTAGAACTTACATTTGAGTTTCTTCGTCTTGGATGGGTAGAAAATTATGTAGAACTTGGTGAAGGAATTGTATGGTCTGTGTTTGACCCTAAACACTTAGTGGATTTCTTAAGGCTGAACTACATCTCAAGTTCAGATGATGAATGTTGCGATGATAAGAAGATTAGTATTTTAAGCTTTCCTACATGTGTCATCAATTTTTTAACAAGACTAATAAGGAACAAGTGAGAAGAAGAAGGTTCATGCGAAAAGCATAGAACTCTTTCAATTTTCAAACAAACCTACGCATCAAAATATTGCACGAAGGCAAAGAATAATTTGTTGAGCAATACATACTTATGTTTTGGTTGGAACAAGAAAGACGTGAGTTTACTCGAGAAGGCAGAAAAATGACCACGAGGAAAAGATATGGATTCCTCCATCCATAATTGAGCTCTCTGAGGCTGGTGTCACCAACAAGAAGGCAAAAAAGTCTCCATTTATAACCAACATAACCTTAAAAAATGGAGTTATGGAAATCTCATCTATAGCTACTGATGATTACATTGAATAATTGAGCTCTCTGAGGCTGGTGTCACCAACAAGCTTAATCGCGTATGAGTATCTAGATGTAAAAAATTATCAAGAAATGAGTGTAATCTCATATATCTTATTTATGGATTAATTGATAAGCATAGAGAAAGACGTGAGTTTACTTGAGAAGGCAGGAATCATAGTCAATAATATCGGTCACAACGATAAAGAAGTTTTAGAATTGTTTAACAATCTCTTTGTCAATAGGTCAGGTGATATTGGTGAGTATTTTGAGAAATTCAATAATATCGGCAAAGCTTTATGTGAGCATCATGATAGATGGTGGAACATGTTGAAAGCTTCGTTGAAACATAACTATTTCAATAAGCCATAGGCGTGTATCTTCATCTTTGTTGCAACCTTTATTATTGTTCTTACTCTCCTTCAAAAAATATTTGTTGTTTTATCCACTTTCTAGTCAAAACCTATGTTACGACCCAAACTTTTAAACGAAACTAAGGTCATTACTGTAAAAGATAAATATCAAAAGACACTCTCTTGAAAAGGGAAAACTAATTTTTTTATATAAAATTAATAAATGTTTGAAAACATAAAATCGATGAAACCAATAAAAATAATTTGAAAACGTGATCGTGGGTTCTGATAATTCTTTAAAGAAATAAAGATAAACAAATGAGACAAAACTTTAAATAAGATGTTTAAAACCAAAATACTGAAAAGCCTGATACATAGATGCAAAAGCAAAAAAGAGCCCCCATATGGCATGTCATGGACCCTTCCTATTGCTTGCCAACTTGCCAGATCATCTACCTTTACCTGAAATATTTAACATAAAAAAAAAATGAGTATATAAAATATACTTACTAAGGGACCCACTACTGGTCCCGTTAGGTGATTTGTTAACTTCATGTTAGGAACATAATAATAGTGTTGTGTGTCCAATAGAGTACACCTGGACAAGTGAGATCATATTAACACCCTTAATCATGTGAGTGATCCCGTAGGAACACTCTTATTCGTGCGAGTGAGTTCATACGAACAACCTTAATTATGTTGGTGACCTATAGGAACACCCCTAATCATGTGAGTGATCGAAGACACACACTCCATAAACATATTTGTAATATGTAGCCACCCCTAATCGTACGAGTGGTTCCGTCAGAACAACCCTAGTCGTGCAAGTAACCCCATATACACAGTATATGTCCCTTAACCGTGCATGTGATATATAGTTACACCCCTAAATCGTGGGAGTGGTTCCATAGGAACATCCCTAGTCATGGGAGTCACCTCATAGATAGGATTACAATATAGGTGGGTAAAAACCTTAAGAGGCAAAGTTAACAACACAACAGAGTCTAAAAACATGTAACAATCAACATAACATGGCATGAATCATCAGTCATAACAGTTCATAATCATAACAGTCCATGAAGCATGAAATCCATAAATCATGCTTAATCGTCATGTAACAACCGTCAACAATCACAACATATCATTATGCATTTTTAGCTACTATCAATGCATAATCTTAAAATTTAATTCGAAGGTCTAGTAGTAGAACCTCTGCTGACAGTGATCCTAAGGGAAAAATCCATAACTTAATTAATAAACTTAGTTGGCTATTGTCACAAAAAATTCTTTCAAACCAACTTTCCTAATGTCAAGCTTGAATCCAATTTAAAACCAAAATTAATTTATTTAGAATTCAAAAATTAACATTTGATGGGTATACTCAAAACCCTTGAAAAAACAAACTCACCACACTGTTGGAATTTATGTCCTAAAATTCAAAGTTTGTATTCAAAATTTTGTTAAATAAAATCGTCTTATTGATACTATAATATGAAGGCCAATAAACTAATGTAGACTTGAACTTTATGTACAGACATAAAAGTGAATCAAGTTTGAGTCATAACCTAAATGGTCTATAGTATATGGATAAGGTTGCGCGCCTTATTCGGGAGATACTATTGATGCGACCAACTTTGTAGTTCATACAAATGAAGTGATCCTAAATCGTTCATGTAGAGACATGGAAGTGGAGACATCCTATGTAAAGAGTTTACATAAGATTGGAACCATGAAATAGTCACTTTTAAGTTATAACACCGTTAACTTTG
>JBBPDI010080397.1:0-14024 GCA_037974545.1 Cucumis variabilis | reverse complement strand
TTGAATCTTAGGATTTTAGATTATGTTAAGACAATTTGTTTCTTTGAATTGAATCTTAGGATTTTAGATCATATTATTATTCTTTTAATTAAATTGTATTACTTCTTCTTCTGTTGATATTGAAACACATAGCTCATACTTTAATGTCTCTCCGTTTAGCTTTGATCATATTATATTTCTTTAAAAAATAAAATAAGCTATAGATGATTTGTTTCTTTGAATTGAATCTTAGGATTTTAGATTATGTTAAGGCAATAGGGGGAAGGGGGTTCAACTTTTAATGTTGTAGTCTACTTTTGATTTAGCGTAGAGAGACTTGTTTTGGATTTTGTTAGGGCAATCTACTTATATTCTTTCTATGTAGTGGTTATTGGGCACTTCTGGCTATTAACGCATACGATGAGACAATTTATTATATTGACTCACTTCGAACAACATCAAGAGTAGATATTAGATACGTAACTAACACGTAAGTAAGTTTTTTTAATATATGATGTCTTCCGTCTAAAATTCACTTCATGGCTAAAATGTAGTTTGTTTCTTGCAAATAGGGCTATTACTATCTTTTGCTCTTAGAAAAATATTCAAACAAATTGAAATCAGTCAATATGAAAAACAGTGAAGGTAAAGTGTAAACATATTTATTTGTTAATTAAAAGTATACGGTATATGAGCTATTTGCACCATTAAGTATATATTTTGGTAATTTATGTATTTAAAGTGTCCTTTGCAAGTTGGAATAGTTGATTGTGGGTACTATGTGATGAGATACATGAGAGATATAATCGCTAATGGGAGCATAGTAGTCACACATTCGGTATGTTGTGTTTAAATGGTTATTTGAATTATTTTCTACAATTCAAGTAAGCAAAGTATTAACTTTAATATTTTTGGTTTCATATCAAATTGATACAAGGAGCCCATATAGTCAATTCGAGTTGGATGAAGTGTGCATGGAGCTTGCTGATTTTTTCGGTGGCCACATTTGATTATGGTGATTATATTTTGGGTTAGATAGACCAGTTTTGTGGACACGAGATATAGGTGTGATATTTTGTTGATATACTTGATATAGTTATGTGAATTAGTTTTGTTGATATTTTGTTCATACACATATAGTTAGGCTACACATAGATGGAAAGTTTAGGCTACTGTTAGAAGTTTAGGCTAACTATATGTATGTATATGGTTCATTGATATATGTGCAATATGTTAAAATATTATTAGTTATTTAATGGAAAAAGTTTTAGTTGATTCAATTGTTCAATTAGTGTGTACTTTAGCACATTTGTACGTGTATTCTCTTGCTTTACTTATATACATTTGTCATTGTTGAACTTCAAAACAGATGCTATATAAATTATGGGGATATTTTAAAATTTATAACTTTTTATTGAAAAAAAAAACTTGACATGCAAAACGTGTCAAGAGTAAAAAAATTCATGACATATAGAAAATGTCAACAAATCTTATATACTTGACGTTTATAAACTGTCAAGTATAATTTTACTTGATGCGTAAAAACTATCAAACAAAACCCCTCTTATTCTTAACACTGGATTACTTTACGTGTAAAAAACGTCAAATAATCTCATATACTTGACGGTTTTTACCTGTCAAGTAAATTGGCTTTACTTGACGCTTAAAAGCTGTCAAGTAAACCTCCCTTATTCTTGACACTGGATTACTTGACACATTGAAAAGCGTCAAGTAAACATATACTTGACAATTTTTAAGCGTTAAGTAAAGCCAGTTTTGTAATAGTGTAAGAAAAACATATATAAAGTGTTGCTTAACATCTACTTCTTGTCGCCTTATCAAGTGTAATCTTATATATAGTGTCGCTTAGGTGCTCAACATCTACTTCTTGTCACCACAAGTTGAAGTGATTACTTTGCGTGATGTGCTTGCTCTTTGTCGTCTAACATCCTGCGATAAACATGTTAACACCTCATCAAGATAGGGATAGAGTTCTTTTGCAATAAACTTTTCGCATATGAGTTAAATTTCTCTTTTTTTTTTTTCCTGCAATCTTCTACTTTTATGTAATGAGTCTTTATTATTTTACTTAAGAGGCTATAATAACTCGTATTTCTACATATTATTACATGTGTATAAGACATATTTTACTCATCTTTATCTACAATACTAGCACTATATTTATTTTGTTTTTGTTTTAACTAAGATATCTTTTATTTAGATATCTTTGGAATAAATGTGACCATGCATTAACAAGGAATTTTTTTGTTATTGACCAATAAAAAATATTGTCACATGTCAAGGTTCTTGATCTTTGATCTAGAAATCTAGCCAATTAGTTAGAATGGAAGCAGCTAACTTGGAACAATTAGCTCTCATTTCATATAATACCGAGTAAATAAAGAAGAGGGACACATTAATTATCTTTAATTTGAGGTTAAATGTATACTATGTTGAAGATGTTGTTTATTTTAGTTTCCATTGGATGTTGCATGTAATCAATCTTTGAGGAAATTATGTTTATATGTTGGACTCTCTTCGAAGTAACGTTCAAGAAGACATTTATGGAGTTATAGATGTGTATTGACTTTATTATTTCTTATTTCACTTTATTATTATCTTCTAATGTTTTCAAAATATAATATAGAGCATTGAAAACATGGTAATCTAAACATCGATCTACTCCAAAATGGAAACCTGTAAAGAAAATTTTGCATTGACACATAATATAGGTTTAAACCAGCATTGTTGGTTTCTTTAATGACAGTTTAAAATCGAAGTCAAAGCACAACCAACATTAAAGGGCTTTAATAACATGATCATAGATGTCAGTTACGAACTGACATCATACCTCTATAATGTTGATTTTAAACCAACGTTAAAGTCCAACTTTGTTGTAGCGTCTACTTTTAGAGAGCTTTTACGCTCAGATAAAGAGATTTATTTATTAAGATTCAAATGAGTACAATATTGTAAGAATGCTATATAGCACTATATTAATCTAGATGTCCATATGACACTGGTACTCTTAGTAATAGTTGTTATTATTAAATATCACGCTTTGTCTAACTTCCATATTTGAATCGATTGAGCATATCACGCCCCTTTGATTTAGATAATTGAGACTTCAAATTATTAAAGTCTTCTTTAATCTCTTCTCTTCATTTTCCTTGGATCGACCGTATAGAGGGTAATATATTCTTCATGAAAGTATTTGCTTAGGTCGTTGATGGTAATGACATACCTTCTAATCAAGGTTCTGCTACAATTTCTACTTCAGTGCGTCCTCTTCAATAAATTCATAGGAGAGTGAAATATCAATTTATAGGTAGAGTTTGTTGCACTTCAAAAGGGAATTGGAGAAACATCTCCAGAGATTTCGATTAAATATTTCCAGAGGAAATTTGAAGATTCAGCTTTTAAATTTTTGGTTTAAGATTTTGAGGAAAGTTTTCTATGAAGAAATTAAAATATCTTATTGCAAAAAGAAAAAGCAAACAACTGCAGGATCAATAAAATCCCTAAAAGTTTGAATTTGATACACTTTTGAAAAATAATTATTTTTAAGAGAAATTAAATAATTTTTTTTGTAAAAAGATATAACACACCATACTCAACTTATTCAATCCAAAATTTATAAAACACTGATACACTTCACATTACAGCTACTTTCGGAAAGGAAATAGACACAATATCAAGTAATTATTTTCAAAAGCTACCAGAAGGTAATTGTTTTCAAAAGCTACCAGAAGACAAATCTGAAGCAAAACCTTAATTTTGGTACGATGACTCACTCTAGGTTATTCATATTGTTGAAATAATTTATAAAATTAAAAATCAAACATAAGGACAGAAGAAGAAAGAGTGTGACATAAACAATTACAAAGTCCTTTTTGAAAAAAAAGGAACAGAGGAAAACTAAAAAAAGAAAAAAGAAAAAAGAAAATAAAAGCATAGAAATGCGAGAGACAGAATCCCAAATAATAATAAAAACATGCATACACGTGAGATGATATTCTCTTCACCACACCGGGCTCGATTCTCAACCAACACAATTTAGGGTCCGATTCAAATTACTTGGAAAAATATTATCTTAAGAAAAAAGAAGAATGGTAAAAAATAACAAATTTAACGAAATATTTAAAAGATGTACCAAAATTTTAGATTCTACCACTAACAAATATTTGAAAACTAGTGATATCCTTCTATTAGGGGCATTGATAGTTAGTGATAAATATCACTAGCTATTACTAATAGAATCAAAAAAATTTACTACAGAATGTAAATATTTTAATTTATTTTTCTACTTTTTAAAAATGTCCTTATCAAACATATATATTTTCTTTTTCAAAAAAATTATTTTTGAATTTAATCACTTAAAAACAGCAATTTATACACACCCGTGTATTAGAATAAATAAGGGATGTTTTCAACCATAGCAAATTGAGATAAAATACTTTTCAAATATACCAATGTTGATAGTTATTTACTCTACTAGACTATAATAGTTATCAACACTTCCAACAATTTTGCAATTTAACAATTGGCCATTAAATAAATTATTTTCTATTAAATTTCCCAAAATTGAAAATAGTTGCACGCAATTTCTTAAAGGGTTGACAAGACACAATAACAAGAGAACTAGATAAATAGCAAAATAAATAAATAATTACACAAACGGAAAAATCCAAAAATTAATTAAAAAACTATTAATATGAATCGACAAAACTAATCTCATTTAAACAAAAACCCAAACATTCAGATAAAACTTCACAAAAATTAAAAACTCATCCAAATGCAGTGTAATAAAACAAATATCAAATTAATTAGTAATTAATGTATCTGTCAAGCCTCAAATCAATCCTATTTGATAGATTAAGATTCCAATACACAACTGAAGATTCTCTCTTTTTCTTTGCGCGCGAACCAAGAAGAAACCATCTTTCTTCTTTTTCCTCTTTAGCTTCTCTCCACCTTCAACCTATTCCACCAAAAAAAAAACCATTATACATGAAGATCTCCAGTCGAAAATTTGGAAGGTGTGAAACTCTACAATGTCTATCCATTAGAAATGCTCGTGGTGGAGAAAAACAAAATCCTCTGATCGAAATTCATGAAGCTATGAAGTTTTTCCCTGTCCATTTGTTCAAATTTCTTGAAGTGGAGAAAGTCATCATCGAATCGAAATCCATGAAGCTATGAAGATTGTGATTGATAAACAAAACTTTGAAGAGAGGGGTTTCTGTTTATTAGTAGGACCATAAACAAATTGTTCATTAGAGAAGCACTTATATTTAAGGATTAGAGGAAACCCAAGGGTAAAACGGTAATTTGACCCAACTACTTTTACAAACACTCATGAAGGACTAACTTACTATTGTTGATCTATATTCATGGACACATAAATATATCTACAGTGAGAAGAGTTCAGTTGTGAGTCTTTAGTGAAGTATACACACAATTCACGAATATTGATTAATGTGGTCAATGAATTTAGTCAATTAATCTTATATCGTTATAGCTTTTGATCTGTAGGGTCATTAGGTCCCCTTCCTAGCTCGTAAAGGGTAATGACGTTTATTTATATTGGTTGTAATTTGAAATGTTCAAAATTACTTTGGTAATTAATTTAATGTATAGTGTTCATAATTTATAATATGAAGTTTATCAAACTTTATTATATAAATTTAATTTTGGATATGATTCAAAATTAATTTATGATTGGATAAAATATTTGAATGAGTTCAAATATTAATTTAATGTAAATTGGATGCATATTAAAATTATGGTTATGAAAGAAACTTATATTTGAATATGATTCAAATTTGATTTAAGTTAAATATAAGATATTTAATTTAGCTATTAATTAATTGGAGAATTAATCAATAGTTTAGTTTTATTTAATTACATTAAATTTGATTTAATTTAATTAATATAAAACTATAAGATATTGGAGAGATATTCATTAGATAAGATTTAAATGAAATATTAATTAAATATTTAATTAATTATTAACTAATTAATAAATGATTAATTAATTAATAGATTTGAAATTTTTATTAATTTAATATTTTTAATTTAATAGAATCTCGTGATTTTCTCCTAATCGCTTTCCTACTCTAAGAAGGAAAGCAAGTGTTATAAATATCTAGAAGAAAACAATTTTCTTTTATCAATTAATTAAAAAAAAAAGGCAATGTTTTTTCTCTCTAAACATTTTTTCCATCCCAATTGGTTCTCACAAACCAATCTCATCTCAGAGGATAAGAAGGTCTTTGACGGGTGGTGTCCCAATTTGGAGATTTACTTTGTAGATTTAAAAACATAAACAAGTAAGTTTTTTTCTTTAATCTATAATTAGAAAACATGCTTAGCCTTTAAGTCTTAATAAGAAAACTAGTCTCTTATGTATTTTTACCAATGTACTGGCATTTTAGGATTTCCAAATTAATTTGAGGAATGGTTCTATAAAAATTTTCACTTCCATAGGGCTTTTCTCCCTTCAATTTCTACATTGTACGTGTGCATAGTTTAAAAGCTACAAGTTTTTCCCTCTTTTTTATAAAAAATTAACAAATGGTTTAAAAAACATTATTTTTTAAAATTTATGATATACAAACCTACCATCTAAAAAATATTGTTTAATGTTATAAAAATTAACATACACAAAAATGAGAGATAAAGTTGTTACCACAAAATTTTCACTTCTAGTTTATCCTTCAATCCCTCTTAGCCTATGATTTTATGGCTTGGTCTTTCCTTTTACATGAATTGCCTCATCATCATGTGTCAGTAGTTTTGCACTGCTTCGAAATTTCAATACCAGTTTATCCTATAAGTTGCTACATCATTTTAGAGCTTCTTAAGAAGATGTTGGGGGTCACGAGCATGCTTGTCAAGGGTGTTGTTTGCCTATGGCCGCATGCCCAAATACCTCTAATTTACTTTGTCTTTTTGTCTTATATTCAGTTTAGATTGTTGCTTTCTTTTTTATATCATAAATATTGGATGTGACGTTTTCACATTTTCATATGCAAGCCTACCAGAACTGAAAATGTTCAAAATATACTATACGAGAGCCATAATAGTTGAATCCTCACTCAAACATTGTCACACTCTTTGCAACCAAACTTTTTCTTTCCAATTTACAATCATCATTGCATATTCTAATGATGATATCAATGAATTTTTTCTCTCTCATGTTTTATAAAACAATTTTCTCATGAACTTGAAGGGAGGCTTCATCGTACCACGAGTTTGTTTGCAACTTTTGGATTTGATCGGTTGACTTATTGATTGAGTAAGAACAAGTGTCACACAATCGTCTGTTCCAAGTTTGAAAGACAACGATTATGATAAGTGGTATAAGAGCCAAATTGACTTGTTGACAGTTAAGACAGAAGTATGTCGACCACAAAACAAACGAACAAGGCCCATAATGAAGAACTAGTAGAGCTCGAAGAGCAGATGCTCTACCTGGTGGAAGTTTCAGATTCCATCCATTTCTTGGAATCCTGACTAGATGAAATTTCCAAAAAATTCAATGTTGTTGATGCGGTGTCTGGTCGTCTCGATAGATTACCCATTCAAGAGTAGTTGACAAGAGTTGACACTCTAGACTCACGAATTGTAAGAAATGGAGATGTTACCTACGAGCGTGGGCACAGTTCGACCGACTCTACTATCCATATGGAAGAATGAGTTATTGAGCTAGATAACTCCCAAAAGACAATGTTGAAAATGATAAACGACATGTTAGAGGAATTTTGAATTATCCTCAATGTCGTAAGAAATGAAATTGTGGAGGTAAACATGAAGGTGAACCTCACCATGCGAGCGATGACAAACCAAGCTCCGGCTAGAGGAGCAATGACAGTTGGCAATATAAAAATTCCTGAACCCAAGCCCTTCTATGGGGCAAGAGATGCAAAGAGGTTAGAAATTTTTATCTTTAATATCAAGTAGTATTTCAAGGCCACAAGTACAGTTACAGAAGAAGCCAAAGTGACGTTGGCAACCATGCATTTGTCTGAAGATGCAAAGTTGTTGTAGAGGTCCCGATATGTTGATATCCAAGAAAGGCATTGCACAATAGATACGTGAGACACTCTAAAGAAAGAACTTGTTCGCAGTTCTTTCTCGAGAATGTCAAAATTCTGGTTCACCGAGAACTACAAGAACTAAAGCACACCAATGCTATCCGAGAGTATTTGAAACAGTTTGCAGGTTTAATATTGGATATTCGTGATATGTTAGAGAAAGAAAAAGTTTTTTGTTTTGTTGAAGGCTTGAAACCATGGGCAAAGACCAAATTATATGAACAAAGGGTCCAATACCTCATGTCGCATATGCAGCAGCCGAACAATTGTTTGATCTGACTAGTGACTCTCAAGATTCAAGACGTCACCAAAGTTCTTTACCTATAACAAATAGGATTAGTCGATCGAGTTCTTCCAAGGCTATCGGTGGAGATAAACGTTCTGGTGGAGACTGTAAGCCTTCCCAATCCAACAGGGGAAACACGTGGTGAGGATCTAATAATCATAACACACCAAGTCATCCTCTCGTTGTTTCATAGGTAAGGGATCACACTTGCTAGGGAATGTCGGAATCCAACTACCTTCAATGCCTTCCAAGTCTCTTTGTCCTCGAACTCGGATGATAAGTTAAGTCAAATTGAAAGTGAAGTTGGTCAGTCGGAGGAAGTTGAGACTTCGAGAATGAGTGCCTTGAGATTTTTGTCTTCTCTCCAGAAGAAAGTGGAGGAGACAAGTAAACATCTGAAATAGGGTCTATTGTATGTTGACACCTAGGTCAACAAGAAACTAGCAAAGAGCACTATGGTTAACTCTTGCGCGACTCATAATTTCATAACGTTGGTAGAAGCCAGACGACTGAATCTTCAGTGGAAGAAGGATATAGAAAAAATGAAGACCGTAAACTCTACGACTTGACCTGTAGTCAAAGTAGTCCAACAAACAATGATAAATTTGGGAGGATGGAGCAGCCCCATAGACTTTGTGGTTGTAGGGATGGATAACTTTGATGTATTACTCGGAATGGAATTCATCCTTGAGCGTCAAGTGATAGTAATGCATTTAGCCAAATGTCTAGTGATTACTAGATCTATCCCCATCGTTGTTCAGACAAATCTTCGCCAACCCAAAGGATTGAAAATAATTTCTGCCATGCAACTGAAAGAGGTCCTCGATCGAGATCAATGAACATTCATGGCTGTTTCGCTTGAGTCATTGGAGAGCCCACAAGAAATAACTCCTAAAGATATTATGGGTGTCTTGGAGAGGCGTAGTGATGTGATGCCATGAAGAATGGTTTATCATGGAATTTAACTACTACAAGGGACAAAATCGACTACAAAGAATATTTATCGTATGGCACCACCAGAGTTATTTGTACTTAAAAAATAGTTAGATGAATTGCCAAGTGCAAGATTCATTAGACCTGAAAAAGCTCTGCATGAGGCCCTAATCCTTTTTCAAGAGAAGGAGGATGGAAGTTTATAATTGTGTATCGACAATCGTGTCTTGAAGCAAGCCCTATTGAAATGGCCAATTCTAGGGATCATTGATGTGACCCAAACTTTTGTAGTTGAGACTGATGCGTCAGATCATGCGTTGGATGGTAATCTAATGCAGAATACACCTCATCACATCCGAGAATAAAAAATTGAATACCGTAGAAAAGAGTTATATGGTATCTGAAGAAGAAATGCTTGACGTGGCACACTGTTTGAGGGCAACAGTGCTACTTGCCACTTCCTTACTCAGTATGCAATATAAATAAACACGTGTTTTGAATAAAAATATGAGTTCAAATCAAGATTACCATAGCATGTTAGGCATTTTACACATTCAAATCTCATTAGGAAAACTTATAAATCTCATACAAAGAATTTCCTTGCAAATTGGTACTTCCTTAAATCGTCATGCTAGGAAAGCATTTCACAGGATGTGTTTAATAGATCATAACAAAGAATCATTCTGCATTTTAATTCCATCTTTTGTACACTCTTCAGCTCAAAGCGTTTATCACACTCTTTTGCTGATTTGTGGTTGTGCGAAGTAATCTCAACGTGAGAACACAGTTTCCCATCAATTCCATTATGTATAACGTGTTGTCCAATGACAGAACATAGAGCAAGCAAAGGGCATCTTATACAAGAACACACAACAAGTATAAGGCATCTCATACCAGGACAAACAACAAGTATGGGACATCCTATTTTAGAACCCACAGCAAGAATAGGGCATCCCATACAAAAACACAAAGCCAGTGCGAGGTATCTCATCACATTGAGTACCAAAGATCGTTTCATTACAACCATTCAAAATCAGTATCAAATCAAATTCATTTGTGAGCCAATTTCATTTTAATAATTTGAGAAACACAATAGAAATTTAGTTTGAATGCATATTAAAGAGAAATATGTATATATGGATTCAAACACAATTGAGGTTCATTTAGTTTGAATGCATTTTAAAGAGAAACCACTCACAATAAGTTAACCTCCTCCTTAAGCTTTCAACCAAGAATCCCTTGCACTTTGCTGCAATTTCTTGCTGAATTTGAGCTTGTGGTAGCTCACCAAATTTCTCTGTAATTTCTTCAACTTCATAAGGTAAACACAAGTTAAATTATAACGATCCAAGACTTTATACTAAGCTGAGGTCATTACTATTAAAAAAAATAAAGACATTTTTATTTAAAATTAAAGAAAATACTAAATTTTAAAGGAAACGCTTCAAATATTCATTTACAAATCATCAATAAAGTATGTAAAGAAAAAAATTAATGAATAAAATACAAGTTTGGGCTCTACATAAAATAAAAAGAAAATATCATAAGATTACTCATGAGTTCTGAAATAAAATACTGTAAATCAAATACTGAAAACCTAAATGCAGAAGAAATCATAAACTTTTCCCTATGGCGAACCACAGTCACTGCTTGTCATTCGCCAGCTTTTCTCTATCTCTACCTTTGCTTAAAAAATTAAACATAGAAAGAGTGAGTATAAACATATACTCAGTAAGAGACCCACTACTAGTCTCGCTAGGTGTCTGTTAACTTCCTATTAGGGTACTGCAAGAAAGTATTGCATAACTATCGTGCTTTCAAACGCACACTATCCAATGATATAGTATGAACACATTTGGGCTCTCAGTGAACCCAAAGAAAACACCCTAAGAGATTCGGGTTGATAGTAACCTCATCCAATCACTCATAAAAGCTAGCCACACAGGCATAAATAGGTGGTGATCTTAAGGGACATCCATATGGTATAACTCTAATAAAAAAAAAGCTAACAGAACATCATAGCCTATACGTGTAGCATATCATATCTCAAACATAACGTATCTCAATCATAATATATCTCATTGATAACATATATTGTTCATAACATGTCAAGGTCATCACATATCTTAGTCATATATAACAGTTGTTTATGTAGCCATCAATAACAGTCATCTTTAATAGTCACATTATGCATCATAGTTACGTTAATGCATAATAAGAGAATACATACATGAAAGCTCTTTAATCTGCGTCGAACATATTGACCTTCCCCCATTGTTGTGAAGATGATATTGGGGAAAGTTCATCTGACGCCGTGTCAAGAGAACAATACAACCAACGTACAGAGAGAATGTTGGGAATAAGCCAATGTCAACATCGTGTAGACAACAACATTAAAGGCATCAGGAATAGGTCATTCTTGACGCCATCCCATTAGCACGTCCGACTTTTCTCTCCCAACACACTATACTCTACGGTCTACTAGACAACGCTTGTGACATTGTGTAACGCCTGAGATTAGGAGGGAGACATGAATGAATCGATATGACATCTGAATGAGAGGGATCCTGAGCACATGAAAGTAATGTTAAGAAATACTTAAAGAATTAAAAGTTAATACCTATATCAACAAGGTGCACCTTCCTTTTCGGTGGCGCGAACATTGAAACATCAAAGTTAAGCGTGCTTTGCTTGGAGTAATTCTAGTTGGGTGACCTCTTGGGAATTTTCATAGGATGCATGTGAGTGAGGCTGAGAAGACTTGTGTTGGTTTGTGGGAATAACTTTCACTCTAATAAGCCTTTATGGGTAGTAAGGATGATGTCGCCAGGTCGCAGAGGAATGTCGAAGATCCGAATTTCAAATCCTGGTCCAAATCCTGGGCCTGAGGCGTTACACATTGGGAGAGGTATAATCCAGCTAACACCGTTGGGTATAAAAACCAATGCATGGTGGCATCAGGCATTACCCAGTTCCTTGTAGTGGTGAGGGCAGTTTAACAACATTGGTCCAATAAGTCTCCTGTTTCAGGCGTAAGATCGGGTCGATAGCTAAGGACATATGGTGCAGGATGTAATTCACTCCTAACCATTTTAAAGTCATTAGATAGGTTATTCACTTGTGCACTAAATCCAAATGTTGAACAAGAAGCGAAACCCTTTCATTGGCCCAAGAGAGATACAATTTACAAGTTTGACCTTAGACCAATTGTTCATTAGAAGATTAATGGGTTTTAGCCCATGTTATTAAAAGCCTATGACTTTTCCATAGTGTTTTTACAATGCTATAAAAAATGTTATAAAAAGTTTGTAGTGATAGCATATATTTATTGCTACAAAAGACATTTCATAGCGTGAAAAAAAAGTTATTAAAAGGTTTTGATAGCGTTTTGTATTGCAATGGAAAAGCGCTATCAAAACGTTTCAATAGCATTTTTAATGATAGTGAGAAAACACTATAAAATTGTTTTTGTAGCATTTTGTATATGTTATCATAGTCAATGTTATTGAAGTATTCGACTTTCCATAGCATTTTTTAGAGTTATGAACATCTCTAGTATTTACTCCTTTGATGCTTTCTCTCGAATACAAGTTAAAAATTTAGATTTTTTTGATCTTCATTCTTTAGGATGTTATAGTTGCAAGTAGATCTGAACTTTGATCTTCTGGAATCCAAGGAAAGTTTAATCTTCCAAGTTTTTAATCTTTCATAAGATGTTGATCTCGAGGTTGATACGAACTTGTACGTCTTGAGAGCTTTTAGAAGTTTAAATCTATCAATGCTTCAGTACTTCAAAGCTTCAGTTCTTCCTTCAACCAAAGACTGAAGATCAAGAAATTCTAATTTTTTAACTTGTATTTGAGAGAAAGCATCAAAGGAGTAAATACTATAGATTATATTCACAATATTCATCAATATATCAAAGTTTAATTCCACGAATTACATTTCTTCGAAATCTCATGTAAACAGTTTGGCATGCCCAGTGGGATCATCTCTACCTTTCATCTCTTTCTCTTTTGAAGAACATCCAAAGAACTCATGACATCCCGAGGCAACACTTTCAAAGTTCCAAGTGACATCGACAAGCAGCCAAATACTCGCAGCCGCTCAAGGGAGACTCAATCATCTGAGAAAATGTCATCCTTTGAGATCGCAAAGAACATTTTGGAACAATTGTCCAAGCTACCAAAAGGTGGATTTATAATCAAAGAAAATCCTATGATTGATGAACAAATCTCATCCTCTGAACACTCAAATGAGGAGATGCCCCATTCAAATATAATGTCAGTTATGGTGACTGGCGTGGATAAAAGTGAAGACAGAGTGGCTGAGCTTGAAAAGAAGATCAACATGCTCATGAAGGTCGTTGAAGAAAGGGATAATGACATTGCATCTCTCAATAATCACATCGAGCATCGTGATGCTACCGAATCAAGCCATGACATACTATCAAGAATGTTGACAAAGGGAAGATAGTTATGCAAGAAAGTCAACCACAAAATTCAACCTCAATTGCATCGCTGTCTGTTCAGCAATTGCAGGAGATGATTGCAAACTCCATCAAAACTCAATATGGTGACCTGTTCAAACTTTCTCTTTATATTCCAAGAGGATCGAGAATCTCAGAATGCCAAATGAATACCAACCGCTCAAGTTCCAACAGTTTGATGGAAAGGGTAATCCAAAACAACATGTTGCTCATTTCATCGAAACATGTGAAACTGCTG
>JBBPDI010080392.1:0-14024 GCA_037974545.1 Cucumis variabilis | reverse complement strand
GAGTGTACACACAATTAACGAATATTGATTAATGTGGTTAGTGAGTTTAGCCAATTAATCTCATATCGTTGTAGCTTTTTATCTGTAGGTCCATTAGGTCTCTTCCTGGCTCGTAAAGGATAATGAGTTTTATTTATATTGGTTGTATTTTGAAATGTTCAAAATTACTTTGGGAGTTAGTTTAATGTATAGTGATACATTATAATATAAAGTTTATCAAACTTTATTATATAAATCTAATATTGAATATGATTCAAAATTAATTTATGATACAAAATTAATTTATGAGAGAAAAATATTTGGATGAGTTCAAATATTAATTTAATGTGAATTGAAATCATATTAAAATTATTGGTCATGAGAGAAACTTATATATGAATATGATTCAAATTTAATTTAAGTTAAATATAAGATATTTAATTTAGCTATTAATTAATTGAAGAATTTATTAATACTTTAGTTTTTATTTAATTAATTAAATTAATATAAATCTATAAGATATTGGAGAGATATTCATTAAATAAGTTTTAAATAAAATATTAATTAAATATGATTTAATTAATTATTAACTAATTGATTAATGGTTAATTAATCAGTAGATTTGAAATTTATATTAATTTAATATTTTTAAGTTAATAGAATGTCATGATTCTTTCCTACTTCTTTTCCTACTTCAAGAAGGAAAGAGAGTTATAAATATCTAGAAGAAAACAATTTTTCCTAAAAATAAATGAATAAAAAAAAAGCCAATGTTTTTGCTTTCTGCAAAAAGAAAATAGTTTCTTTTTTTTTTCATCCCATTGGTTCCCACAAACCAATCTCATCCTAGAGGATAAGAAGGTCTCCGACGGATGGTGTTCCAATTTGGAGATTTACTTTGTAGATTCAGAGACAAACAAGTAAGTTTTTATTTCTCTAATCTATAATTAGAAAACATGCTTTAGCTTCTAAGTCTTAATAAGAAAACTAGTTCCTTAATTATTTTTGCCAATGTACTGGTATTTTGGGATTCCCAAATTAATTTAAGGAATGGTTCTGTAAATTCTTTCCCTGTCATGAGCTTTTATCCTTTCAAACTTTTACTTGAACTAAACTTTGACCTTTCTTAAGGAGAATGTCAGAACGATTATCCTTTAAGACTTAAGCTTCCTCTTAAGAATTTGACGTATAATATAAGAACGCAACACTTAAGAACTAGAGGAAACTTAACAATTTTATTTATTACATATCAACCCTAGTTATAAATACATTCCTTGGGCAGAAAACTTAGACAATTACAAGGCAATTAATTTTAAACTTAAAGCTGCTAAACTTAAACTCCAATGTCTTGTCTATCTCTTATTGTCTGGCATAATGCAACTTCTCGCCTTCACTACATAGTCTTCTTACTTCGTTTACTTGAGGAAGGGCAAACTAAAAACGCAAGCCTAACGCTTAGTGAGTGACATTTTTAGGAAAACCTTTGGGAATACAAGTACATGTTTAAAATTCATTTTACACCATCAACTTCAGACCACCTCATCATGCGCTAGAAACAATAAACACCACATTAACCTCTAATTATTCCTTTTGCTAGAACATTGAACCATTCTCATGCATACACTAATGTGGCGACATGTATCATCATCGACATCCCTTGGAGGTTTACAAGTTCATTTCCAATTGCACAGACGATTAGCTTGAATGTAGACACCTTAACACATCTAGCCACCTTCTCATCATCATGTGGACATCTCAACACATTGTTGTCTTGACTCTTATGTGCACATAATAGCTAGCTCATGATAGGAATAATGTTAATGGTTTACTTGCATACAAGCATCATAAAATACAACTTTACTTGGAAACATTCTTTTAAAGAGTCCTGCTTTCTTTATAAATATAAACAAGTTTATACATGCGTTTAATTGAACATAAGATGACATAACTTAGAAAGAAAAGCCTTAGAAATCATTATTCTTTCTCTTTGGAAGGGTCACTCACAAAAACTATACGTTTCTCCTAACCCTATTTTTAATTTCCTTTGTTTTCTTCTTTCTTGATGTCCTTTTTGGCAAAACTTCAGCACATAAATTGTTTTTATTCCTTCCTTTGAACTCTTAAGACCTATTTATACTAATCCTTAACTAGATTAGTCATCCTTAAACTTATTCTTTGCTTTTCAACTCTCACATAGTGTCTTACACGTGTGAATTTAATATCTTCTCTAATCATGCTTAACTCTAACCCAACACATGTTTAGCTGACTATTTTGATTAATGAGTCATCTTCCCTTTCTTTCCTGGCTTTTTCTCTCTTAGCTTAAAATACTTACTAAACAAACATTCTCTCGTTATCTTGACTTAGTGCATCGCCTAACTTTACTTCATGAATTTTCCTTCCTTGCATTGCCTAGCCAGAACACATGCTCCTTTCTTAGAACGCATCACTCTCATACTTAGTCATTTTTACTCCCTTTTCCTTAGAACGCATAATTCTTATACTTAGCTTCCTTCTTACAACCTCTACTTCAGAATGTGAGTTTCACAGTGAATTCCATCTTGCACTCTATGTCTCCATCTATCCATCCAGTCTTACCTATGAAATGAGAGGCTTATTGGGTCAACGATGCTGAATTACCCTCACCTATGCAGATCTAAGGATAATCTCGTATGAAGAGTTCATAGTTAGCTCATGATTAAGATGAAGTTACCTAGGTCATCAATAATCGAAATAGTCAGTTTTATACTATCAACAATGTTATAAAATAAAAGTGACTATTTCATGGTTTCAGTCTTATGTAAACTTTTAGGATGACCCCACTTTTATGTCTCCACATAAACGATTTAGAATAATATCATTTGTACTGAATACAAAAACGAGCCGCAACCATAGTATCCCAGAATAAGGCTCCCAACCTTATTCATATACTATAGACTGTTTAGGCTATACTCTCCAACTTAATCCATGTTTATGTCTCTACATAAAGTTCAAGTTTATTTAAGATTATTCTGGGACCTTAGTTTATTGGATTCAAGATTATAGTATTCAATTGTATTAATAATTTTCCAACAACAATTTTATTGAATATTCTGACTTTAAACTACAAACTACAAGTTTTAGGACATAAACTCCAACATTTTGATGTTTGTATAAAAAATACCCTTAAACTTTCAAAAGTTCCAAAAAATGCTCTTAAACTTTCATAAATATTAAAAAATACCCTTACTGTTAGTTTTGAATGGAAAATATTAAAACTTTATTTAAAAATACTCTTGAACTATTGAAAAGTTTCCAATATACCCTTATACTTATAACAAAATTCAAAAATATTTCCATTAATCCAATTTTTACACCAGATTTCGTAGCTCTAAAAAAAAACCAAAGTTTTAAGATAAAAAGTATAGTTTCGAGTTTTCATCGATATATGAATATTTCTATCAATATTTTCACATTTCTATAGGTTCAATATTGATAGAAGGAGTGAATCAATATCTCTGTTTCATTGTAGAAGAATCCAAAAAGCATAATAAAATAAATACGAAAAAGACACTAATATAAATATAATATAAATTATAGACATGTTTACTTATTTGAAAATAATAAAATATTTATTTACTAATTTAAATTTATTTTTTGATTTTTTTGCTTTTATAATTTTTTAGAAATATTCATCGAAATTGAAAGTTTTGTAAAATTAAAATTTCGACATATCAATCAACATCAATATTTTAAACTTTGGTTAAAACATAAATTTTCCAAAAGTCTCACCAAGTTTTAAAAGAATTCTCCTTAAAACATACAAAAACAACAACTAGTTAAATAAAAAAAAATCTCACATCAATAGGTCTATCAGGCTATCACTATGTGTTCATAGTCAAATACATTTTTTTTATTTGACAATTGGTTGTACGTTAATTACAACAATAACTATTGAGATTGGTTGTGTTTGTGATCTATCTGTTAATAGTCAAATAAATTTAAACTGTATTTTTAATTTAAAATTTTGATTTTTATTTTAGCTGGTAAGAAAATTTGTGTATAAAATTTGGATCAATGAGGGACTTTTTTAACATTTTTAAGCTCAGGGGTATTTTTGAAACAAAACTTTAACAGTTTCCATCCAAGACTAACAAAAGGATATTTTTAAACCCTTTTCGAAAGTTTAAGAGTATTTTTTAAACTTTTGAAAGTTTAAGGTTATTCTTGACACAAACACCAAAGTTAAGGGGCATTTTTTTTTGTAATTTAGTCTTTTTTTAAAATCAAATTATCATTTTCGTCTCCATCCTTCCATTGTAGTTCATGTATTTTCAAGTATTCAAAATTTAATTTATGCACTTAGGCCAATTATCAAACTGTAATAAAAATTAAGCTAACTGTAACGAAGTTTTATTGATTGATCAATTCTAATAATGAGTCTAAATCACAAATATAATTGAGGTCTATCTCTTGACTTATGAGACGACGTGAAGTCAATCTATACAGTCTTTTGCCTTAATGATAACTAGTGATACTTAACCCTTAAACCTTTACTTTGAACTTTAGTGGAAGCATATAATTCATCTTTTAAAGAAATAAAGTTAAGTGCAACCCGTCTTATTTACAAATTTGTAAAATATAGTACTTACAAAGATCTAAACCGAACCAGTCTTCTAGTATAGTCAATTTTCATTACGCATAATATGACTACTTAAACATAATAACTTTACACTTTCTCCTAACATACTAGTTGACGTGGCAACAGTAAGCTCAGTTCGGAAAAAACGTGACCCTTACCTGGAAAATGAGAAAATATTGGAAAGAAGGAGCTAAAAATGCCCAATGAGTGATGTTTTTCTAAATCATGTTTTCCAAATAGTTATGCTCAATGCCAAGCTTTAACATATAAATCATTGTAAACTTGTCATAATAATACTTTAGAAATACTTCATAAATACCAAAATCATTTAGAAATACCTTATGTTATTTCATACCAATTTCCTACTATACATCCATAATAACATAGATCAGGTTGAACTAAACCTTTTTCGCAAAGGCACTAGGGCCTTCACTGATGTAATTAATCTAGCCCCCTCTACAAAGCCTTCACATCAGTGATTGAGAATCATATGTGCACATTCAGAGGTAATCTGTATTGTACTGGCATAACTTCATGAAAACTTTTAAATGCAAGTTACTTGGAATGCTTGAAATTCAACTTAGAAATCATATGCATTTAAGTAAATCATTCAAATGCAAGTCATTCATAAACTATGGCTTGTGTACCTTGAAATCATGAATCAAGCTTAGAAATATTCTTTAGTAATCACTTAATGCAAGTTACTCACTAGCTACTGCGCTTGTGTAACTTGAAATCCAATTTGGAAATCTTAAGAATTTAGGTAAAACATTTTAATGCAAATCACTTACAAACTTGAAGCCTTCCTCCTTAGCTTGAAAAAGTTCACCAAACTTCACTTGTCCTCAAAATTTCAGCAATAAATTTCAAGCATTGAGTTATGTAGCTCCAAAATACTCAACATTGCTCAAATTTCCTTCGAAAATGACCTTTGAGTCTTTCTTCACTTCAACGCCTCCCTTCTTGGCAGCTATTCCTTCGCTACTAGAGTCAATTTAGGAGATTTTTCAAGTGGTACTCAATTGGCATGAGTGGATTGTGAACACCATTCACCCAAAGTTATCCTTATATAATGATTCTTGCATGCTCCTTAATTGACACATCCCTATCCCCTCTTACACCCCATAATTGTCACTTTCCATCTCATGCTTCTTTCCTTACACCTTCTATTTGGCAAAACCTAAGTGTCTTGCATGTTATCCACTTGTACTCCACCTCACTTCTTATCTCATAAGGCTTATGTCATCCTTTGGCCGCCTATCCCTTTTTCATGAGGGTTCTTTAGTAAATTTTTGCCACTTAGAATGCCTAAGACATCCCTTTACTCACCTAACCTCTTAACATTTTTCAATGCCTTCAATAAACATGTCTAATATTTGGCCATATAGCCTGTGGCCACATGACTTATGGCCTTTTGGTGTCATAATCACAATCTTTCAAATGCGAGCATAGGCAATTGTGTGGCACTTGCTCTAATCCAGCGAGTAGGTCAATCGTATGAAAACAAAAAATTCACTGGCAAAATCACTATACAATGTAGCATCCCTTCACGTTTCAAGAGAAAATGGTTTTATAAAACGTGAGAGAGAAAGAAAAGCTTAGTAAACATCATTTAAAGAAAGCATTGAAGATTGTTAAGTGCAAAAAAATCTTAGATTGCAAAGAGTGACTAGTGGGTCTCCCCTATAGCATTTTAAAGTTTGACAGGCTTGCATAAGAAAAGTGCATGAAATGTGAATTACAAGGTCAACATCAAAAGGAAAGCAATAGGCTAAACTAAGTACAAAACATAAACATAAGATGGCTTGAGGATGTTTGGACATGTAACCATACACAAACAACCCACTGGACAAGCATGCTCATGACAATTAGCAATCCCTTGACCGCATGGCCTATAGCCACATGCTAACCTTGTCACACCCCATCTCTCATACGTCCCTACTTAGTATGATAAACGCGGTGTAAATTGAGTATCTATGATGCGTTAAACACCAAAGACACTCAGTCTTAAGGTTCTTAAGCTTTTCTCAATCGCCTACTCACTTCTTACTTAACACTTTCATACTTTAGGCAATAACAACTTAACAAGAAGAATAAGACAAAACATACTTTATTAATCTTTAGCCAAGTGTTTTACAATAAGCTTTACCACATACATCAACAAAACAACTCTTACAACTTAATAAGTAAAATGCTATGGCAGCTTTCCCGCCTAGAAAGTCCTTCAACTTTTCTTACATGGCCTTAACACCTGATTTCTAGAAGATAAAACTTTAAAACATAAGTCAAAATACTTAGTGAGGTTTTAAGAAAACCTTTTTGCGAAATACCTTTTGTAAACATCCGTTCGCCAAATGTACCAAATTACATAAAATCATCTTTTCATATAAATATATTATTTAGCATAAGCATGCATTAGTTAGCAATCATTCATTTCGTCGAGGATCTTGAATCATTCTCTATGCTAGGTTCATTACTTCGCGTTTAGACTACTGTAACTACAACATCCGAGAATATACAGATTCATCCTTGTTGCTCAGGCAGAAGCGCAATACACATCTTTCATACATTTTTCCAACTCATCTCACTATGCACATCTTTTATACATGATTGCCTTTACTCTTTATGTGTGCATAATAGTTAACTTAATATTAGAAAAAGACATGATTTGAACACCACCTCATAATCTTTGAAATCACATAAAACATACTTTTAATATAACATAGGTTTTTTATGGGAATCTCTTTTGAAACACTTATATATCAAAATCATTATTCCAAATAAGAAAACTTTTTGCTAAGAAAGCTTGAAATCATGTAAATCGTTTTGAAGAAAACACTCATAACTCTATAAGAACTAAACTCGTAATGCTTTTCTTCTTCCTCTTTCTCGCATAGTCACTTTGGCAACACTTTAGTACTTAAACTTTCTCTTTAAGCTTTTGCAGAGTAATAATACTCCAAAATCTGGTTGAGGACTCCTATTTATACAAATCCTTAAACAAGCTTAGTCACCCATAATCTCTTGTTAGCTTGCCAGCTCCTACCCTTAATGGTGCACGTGTAGGATTAAGTTTTACCTTAGTCCTTACATGTGACCCATTAAGTAAACTTAAGAAAATTCTGAAAAGTTTCCTTACTTCTTCTTGCATAATACTTTAATCACATACTAACCCTTAACCACTAAAAGTCTCATCGCATAATCCTTGTTTCCTTGCGTACTACTTTAAATCGCCAACCTCTTACAGCGTAAACTGTTCAAAATGCCATCTCTTAAACACCTGGTCAACAATTTACTTCCTAACTTAAGTATGGGTCTTACAAACCTCTTTAGAGGTCTTTGACACTTCTAAAACACCTAGCTAGCACCTTCTTCCTCGCCTAGTCCATCTTGTCAACCAAAGCGTCTAGCTTGCTCACCTAGCATGTTTTGGAGGTTCTCATTACATGCTCTTGACTGCCTAGCCTTGTCCTATAGAGGTTGTCTTAACACCCCTCGACCATACCAAAGTAACATTTTTGGCTACCTGATTTGTGTCTTTAGAGGTTCTTGACTTTCTTGGTCGCCCAGGAGTATATTAAATACTTAGCCAACACCTACTAAATTTTCAAACATTCCTTAGGCCTTCCTTAGCTATGATGACACTTTTCTTTTATCATATTAAAAACAATGACACGTCTAACACTTGAAACCAACCATCCATCTTAACAAAATTTCTTACCAATCTTTCTTCTAGCACCAATTTCTCCAACTAACCTCAATCCCTAGTCTCCTCTTGAGTTCCTTAGAAACTTAAGGATTCTTAGGTCCAGAGTTTACAATGTCTTTTTACGTCATTAGAATGAAAGATGGTGTAAATATAATGTAACACCCCAAACTCTAAGGTAATTTATTTTAACTAAATTGCTTTATTTTGTTGGATTTAAATTTTATGGGTGTTATTCTATTACTGTTGGCTTGGAAGAGAAATTTTTTTATGAAAAAGAAAAGAAGTGATGGAGGAGAAATAGTATTAGAAAGGTAATAATAAGAATAAGAATATATTATTATTATTATTATTAATTATTATTACTTATTATTATTATTCAAAAAAAGAAGAAAAAGAAATTAATTTTTTTTTCTCCTTCTCCTTCCTCGCACATGTCACCCCCCCCCCCAATTTTTCTTCTTCTCTTTTCCTTCCTCTATGCCCTAGCCGCATGGTCACTTAGCCTAATCTCTGACCACCGTTCGCCCGCCTTCAATAGTTTGAGCCAAGTCTCTGAATGTGAACAACAGCCAACGAATCACGTCCCTTTTCCGTTTGCAAGTCACTGACTGTTCATGAGCCACTTCATCCGTCCGTGCCGACCACCTTCAATCCTCCAACCGTTCTGCACCATCGCATCGTTCTACCGCTCACCCTTCGTGCATCGCGTTGTTTCACCCACCGACCGTAAGGCAGCCGGGTGTCCATCCTTCAAGCGGTGAGATCCAATTCGACCCATGCCTGAATCCATTTTGCATTTCAATTTTGCATTCTTCTTCGTGTTATCTTCAAACTCTGCCGTTACCACTGTTTTGTTGTAAGCTTGTTTGGTAAGGATGAAATTGATGGGTAATTTTAAGGTATTACATTGTAAATACTATGAGATGAATGTTGTTAATGAGTCAAACTGGTGTTTATTCTTGAAGGCGTTATTGACATTGGTTTTAGAATCCTTGGATTTTGCAATAAGCTTCGTTAGAGTTCGATTCTCTACTTTTGGGTAAGTTGTGGAATCTACTTATAAGGTAAATTGAATGTATGGGATTATTTAGAAAGATGTTGATATTATGTTTGTTTATGTTTAGGACTTGATTTATTGAGTATAGTTGAATTGAAGAACTTGCATAAAAGTGAGGTAAGGGACTTTCTATTGGACTCCCCTATAAAGATAAATATGTTGACTATATGTTGTCTTTAAAACTGAGGATGGATGTCAGATATGACACATTTGTATATCGAAGTAGATTTGAGGTTTAATGTATGTTGTGTTTGACTGGAAAATATATATATATGTGTGTGTGTGTGTGTGTGTGTGTGTGTGTGCGCGCGCGCGCGCATGGATTGATGTAAACTTGGTGTTGAGTGCACATTGTGATTGATTGGATATATATATACACATATGGCTATTGAAGTGATTGAAACTCGTAGATGTTCCTATTGAGTGTGGATTTAAACTGGTGGTTTGTTATTTAGACTGGATGTAAAATATACCAAGGTATGGCTGTGTTCTTGTGAATTGAGGGTATGTTATGTTTATTTTGACTTGTTTGACTGAGGTGTTGATGTGTTACTAACTGGCTTTGGGTTAAAGTATAATACTTTTTGTATGTTAAATGGAGGAATTATGTATTGATGAAATTTGACTGTACTGTAAATGACTGTAAAATGTTTAAAATGGACTAAGGAAAAAATTTGTTAGTTTTCTATTGGGTAGTTTACCTTGCAGGTGTCTTACGGGACACCACCTTTTGTGCATCCTATGGGATCATTAGACTTATATGTGTTTCTGCAGAACACTAGACTGATTTATATATCTTTTGGGCGTTAGACTGATTATGTGTATCCTACGGGATCACAAGATTGTGAATATGCAGGGTACCCCGTTGGGAAGTTAATAGTTTATTTTTCCCTGACGAGACCAGTAGTGGGTCTCTTACTGAGTATGTTTGTACTCACCCTTTTTATGTTTAACTTTTTCAGGCAAAGGTAAGAAGAGAGTCAGACCAGCGAGGGACAAGAAGAAGGCGTGATTTTTCATAGGGGATGTCTTAAATTGTTTCGCTTATTGTTTTATTTTCCTGATTCTTTTAACACTTGAGACTATTTGGAAATTTTGTGGTTTAACTGAATTTATGAATCGATGCTCCTGTAAACTTTACTTAAAATTTTTGGTTATTTGAAATAGGTCCCGAACTTGAATTTGTTTTCTTTGAGAGTGTGATTTCAAATGAATTTAATATTTTTGTGTAAATCAAGGTCTTTGTTGGAATTAATGACTTTGACTTAATTAGAAAAGTTGGGTCATAATAAATTTTCATTGATGAATCAATTGTAATAGACCTCAATTGTAAAAATAATTACATTGCTTTTGAACAATTTAACCATTTTGTAAACTTAATTTGATTGCATCGTTCCCATTTAATTAGTTGTTACTATCAATGTAAATGTAATAAAAAAAATTTACCATTACCTTTATTTATCTATATTGCAACCTCCCTTAATTTTGGATTTTTTTTTTGGTTTAACGTATGTATTAAATTACTTGATTTTTTATGTTTAATCAAGCAAATAACATCTCAAAATTGTGATCTTTTTAACTTTTATTGTTATGTTATCAACAAATAACATGCTAAAATTCAAGGTTTTTTTTTGTCAATACCGAACAAATAACATCCCCAAATTTCTAGATTTTTTTTTATATTGATGCATTTCAAAATTTGAGATTATTCTAGGTTTAGGGGATAACATTTCAAAATTAATTGGCTTGGTAAAGTCATCGGTTTTATTTATTTTTTAAAATCTAAAATTTTGAGATTTTATGTGCTTAGTATCGATAACAAGCAAATAAAATTTCAAATTTAGTATTTTTTAGGGAATTTTTAAAATATAGTAGATAACAAGAAAATAAAATTTCATAATTTAATATTTATGAAATTTTACAAAATATTTACAACCTATAGCAAATTCTATCTCTGATAGTCATTGATATGTTATAGTGATAGAAGACTATCATTGATAGAATCCAAAATTTTGCTATGACTTGTAAATATTTTAATTTATTTTGCTATTTTTAAAAATGTCCATTTTTTTATACAGGCTATATAGCATATATGAAAATAGATTGATAACTATATATATATTAGAAACAATTATTATACATGACAAAACTGTTGAAAATATTTAATTATAAAATATAGCAAAATTTCATATTCTATCAATAACATAGTGATAGATCCGAAATTTTATTATATTTTCTTTAAAAATTTTAGTTCATTATGTGATATTTGTATATACAATTCTTTTTTGTTTTTTTTAACGATAGTTACCAAGAAAAACATCTCAAAATTGGATTCTTGGTTTTTTTTAATCAATATTATTATAGATAAAATCGTTACTTTCAATAGGTTAGGTTAAATAGATTAAAGAAATTAAATATATGGTTGGCCCCATGTACTCTTAAAAAGTAATCTGATTAAATATATTACAATATTTGATAACAGATCTCATGGTAGTGCCCACATTTATTACGATTACAAAATACTAGTAAACAATAACAAAGGTATATTATAACAAACATAATCAAAAGAAACCTACTTTTTAAATTACAATTCATGAATTATGTTTACCATTGTGGGTTTTATGTCCTCGAGAGCATGGTTTGTAAATGTTGAATATATTTTGTTAACCAACAAAGTTGTTATTGAAGTATTATAAAATTATTGTTGAATTAATGATTTGCTTGCTATAATCGTGAATCCAATAAACTAAGGTCTCGTGGTTATAATATGTGTATTTAAACTTTATGTAGTGACGTAAAAGTGGATCAAGTTCGAGATAATAGCCTAAACAGTTTTAATATAGGAATAAGGTTGGACGCCTTATTTTTAGGATACTATAGATGTGACCTACTATGTATTTAATAAAATGAAAATTGTATCAAATGATAAAACATTTAGAAAAAATAGCAAAAAAAAAAAAAGCAAAAAAGAGGTACTATAGGCTACATTTTTCTAAATTTTTTTGTTATCTGATACAATTTCCCTAATATAAATGGTCGTAATAAATTGTTCATAAGGATACATGTGAGTGGAAGTGTCCTATGCAGAGAGTTTTTATAAACTAGACCATGAAATAACAACTTTTACTTTATAACATTGTTTACTATTTAAAACTGACTATTTTTTTTTAAATTCGATGACATAGGTAACTTGTTCTTAATCCTGAGCTAATTATGAACTCCTTTTTATTAGAGATTATCCTTAAATCTACATGGTTGAGAGCAACTCATTAACGTTGACTCAATAGGCTCTCATTTCAGGGAAAAGACTAGGTAGATATGTCACATCCCGTCCCGCAACGTGGTGACCGTGACTTGAGCAGCCTTGACGCCTCTAAGTAAAATGCCAGAATGCTTAATATTAACCTTTAGACTTTAGAGTTTGAACTTAGCTCGAACTTGAACTTAAACTACTAGTCGACAAAAACCAGAACGCGTGATAACAAAAGCAAATTTCTTTTATTTATTTAACAATATGCATTTTGTACAAAATACAAGCTTTCTTATAAATAATAACTAAAATGAAAACTTTAAGCCTCCAACACCTAGTGCTAGATTCTCATAATTAAAAACTTAGAATGTCTGGCTTAACGCTTTAACGTCTATTTTCTTACCTTACCCTTCTCAACTCAGCCTTAACGCCTTGAAATGAAACCTAGGGAAGAAAAACTTAAAGCGTAAGTCAAATACGTAGTGAGTGAGGTTTTAGAAATGCTTTTTGGACATACAATCATGTGAGTTCATTTTCTATAAACACGTTCCACAATGCCTCAGTCAAAACATAAAACACACATTAGCCTTTTCTTATTCCTTTCATCAAGAACATGAACCATTCCCATGCATAGACTATTGTGATGATTACATCATCATCAACATCATTTGGGTAATTTCCCGATTCATTTTCCCGTTGCTCAGGCTGTTAACTCAAACACATTGGTTAACTTCTTACTACCATGTGGTTCGTACAACCCATTGGTCAACTTCTTACTCCATAGCGTTTATACACCCCATGGATTGCATCATCATCATCAACATCCCTTGGATAATTTTCCAGTTCATTTCTCCATTGCTCAGGCTGTTAACTCAAACACATTGGTCAACTTCTTACCCTATGGCGTTCATACACCTCATGGATTGCATCATCATCATCATCAATATCCCTTGGATATTTTTTCAGTTCATTTCCTTATTGCTCATGTTGTTAACTCAAACACATTGGTCAACTTCTTACCACCATGTGGTTTGTACACCCATGATTACCTTGATACATTATGTCTACATAATAGCTAGCTTATGCTAGGAATAAAGCTAATGGTTCACTCGCCATACATGAAATTCGTACAATTAGAAAACTTTAACTTGGAAACATAATATCACACCCCTTCCCGTAAACTATGCGAGATGCGATATGACTTTGAGCATTCTGATGTGTTAAATGCCAAAACAATCTACTTAAGATCCTTAAGTTTTGCTTAATCACCTAATAACTTCTCACTTAAACTTAAATTCATACTTTAGGTGATAAACAACTTAACATAACAAAAAGATGAAAGCATTTCTTTTATTAACTTTAACAAAGCGTTCAACATTACTTTACAAGAATACATAAATACAACACT
>JBBPDI010080381.1:0-14024 GCA_037974545.1 Cucumis variabilis | reverse complement strand
TGTGAGACGAAAAGATCTTGAGTTTGATGTGGGAGATAAGGTGTTCTTGAAGGTAGCACCTATGAAGGGTGTTATGCCTTTTGAAAATAAAGGAAAGTTGAGTCCTCGTTTCATTGGACCATTTGAGATTTTAGAGAGAATTGAAGTTATGGCATATCATTTGGCATTGCCACCATCTCTCTCTGCAGTTTATAATGTTTTCCATGTTTCGATATTGAAGAAGTATGTGTCAGATCCATCTCATGTAGTGAATTATGAATCACTAGAGATTGATGAGAATTTGAGTTATGTGGAGCAACCAGTTGAGATTATAGCTAGAGAGGTAAAGAGGCTTCGTAATAGAGGGGTTGCATTGGTGAAAGTATTATGGCGAAATCATCGAGTTGAAGAGGCGACATGGGAGCGGAAAGATGATATGAGAGCTCGTTACCCAGACTTGTTCCAGGACTAGAACTTTCAAGAATGAAAGTTTCTTAAGAAGAAAAGAATGTAACACTCCAAACGTCAAGGTAATTGATTTGAATCAAATTGCTTTATTTTAGGACTTTAAATGTATGTTGGGTGTTATTTATTTCTTTTAGCTCGGAAGAGAATAAATTTTAATTAATGGAAAAGAAAAGAAGTGAAGGGAAAATATGTTTTGGGGAATAATAATAATAACAATATGTTATTATTATTATTAATTATTATTATTATTATTAATTAATTAAAAAGAAAAAAAACGTTCTTTCTCTTTCTCCCCTTTCTTCTTCCTCGTGCAACCCCCCCCCCCGTTTCTCCTTCTTCTGTTTTTCCCCTCTCTCACGCCCTAGCACGCCGACTGCCGCCCTTCTTCAATCTTCCTCTTATTTTCTGCTTCGGCCGATCACGCCATGACGTACGCCTTCAGTCGTCGAGCCCTACCTGTCGAAGCTAAAACGATCCGCCACTATTGAGCTGCCTGCAGATCCGCGTTGGTCTTCATCGTGAAGCCTGGCTGTCGCACCTCCGTCTGTGCTGGTTCCCAAATCATGAAGCTCAGCCGTCGCGTGACTCTTTGTCTTCCGACCGTGAGTTACAAGCCGGATCACGCTCCTGCATACTCTATTTCATTTTGATTGATGTGTCGCTGCCTCTGTTTTATCGTGAATCGATAAAGTGTTGTTGGTAAAATTTATGTTGTGGATTCGTAATTGTTTCATATTAATTCAAGTGTTATTGTTGGGTTAATCGTTGGTTTGTTATTCAACCATTGAAGGTATTGGAGGTAACTCTTAAACCCCTTGGGCTCACAACAAATTTTAGATTTTAGTTGAAGCTCATTTTCGCTATTACTAGGGTAAGTGTATGAGTTTCATTGAGGAAATTAAATGAGAGAAAGATTGTAAAAGTAATCGAATTTCTTATCGTTATGCTTAGGATTGTTGGGTGGACTTTAGCTGATTAAGGAGCTTTCCTAACGTTAAGGTAAGGGACTTTCTACTGGACTCGCCTATCAATACAAATATGTTGACTGTATATAATCTATAAAACTGAGGTCGAATTTTGATATGACACACATGTATGTTGAAGTAGATTTGAAGGTTATTGTATGCTGTGGTTGACTGAGAAAAACTTATATATACATGGATTTGATCTAGACTGGGTGTTAAGTTCCTTTATGTGATTTTTTTCTAGATATACATATATTCATACACATATGGATGTTGAATGACTGAAACTAGTAGATGTTCCTTATATAGGCTGTAGGTTTTAAACGGGTGATTTGTTGTTTAGATGAAATATACGATGTATTAAGTATGGTCGCGTTCTTGTGGACTGAGGGAATGTTATGATGATTTAGTGGTTGACTGATATACTGATATGTGTCTGACTGACTTTGGACTAAATTAGTGTAAGATGACTGTTAGGGATTAAGTGAAGAGTTTATGTGATGAGTTCATTTGACTGTACTATGAATGATTGTTAAGATGTTAAAATGGACTGAGGGGAAAATTATTAGTTCCTACTGTGTAGTTACCTTGCAGGTGTCCTACGGGATCACCACTTTTTTGTACATCCTACGGGATCATTAGACTGATATGTGTTTCTGCAGAACACTAGACTGATTTAAGCGTCCTTCGGGCATTAGACTGATTATGTGTATCCTACAGAATCACAAGACTATGACTGTGCAGGGTACTCCATTAAGATGTTAATATTTTATTTTTCCCCTAACAGGATCAGTAGAGGGTCTCTTACTGAGTATGTTTATACTCACCCTTTTATGTTTAACTTTTTCAAGCAAAGGTAACAAAGAAGGCGGACCGGCGAGAGGCAAGAAGGAGGCGTAATAGTCATAGGGGATGTCGTCGATTGTTTCCGCTTAATGTTTTGTTTTTCTCATTTCGTTTTAGTACTTGAGGCTGTTTAGAAAATTTTGTAGTTTAACTGAGTTCATAAACTGATGTTTTACAAGCTTTATTTTAAAATTTTGGTTACTTTAAACAGGGGTCGAACTTAAACTTTGTTTTCTTTGAGAGTTTGATTTTAATTTAATTTGGTGTTTTTTGTAAACTAAGGTCATTGTTTTAAATTAATGACTTCGACTTAGCTAGAGAAGTTAGGTCGTTACAGTTGGTATCAGAGCCTAAGTTTTAGGTTCTGTAGATTGACTTATGATGTAATTCTACGTTTTTATGTCCTTATGACTAACGTGACCCTTCATCTCTTGTCAGGTATGCTTTATGCTTATATGTATGATTTTATTAGTATGACTTTTCCTAGTTAAACTAAACTGTATGAAGTGATCTGTTGTTTAAGACTAATTAAAGGAGAGTTATTGGTGGATAATAGGAATTATGCCGCCAAAGAGAGGTGCACATAGGAGAGGTCGTAGAGGTCGAGGTAGAGGAGTAGGGCGTAATCAACCTGCTGAGGGTCAAGCTGAACAGCAAATTCCTGTTGCACCTGTGACTCAAACTGATTTGGCTGCATTGTCTGCTCACATGGAGCAGAGATTCACGGAGCTTATGGCTGCTATGGCTTAGAACCAGCAGGCACCAGTGGTTCCGTCTGCTGCCTGCACCAGCGATTTTCCCTGCACCAGTGGTTCCCCTGCACCGGTAGCCCCCTGCACAAGGACCGGTTGTACAGCAGCCATAAATGTTTTAAATTAATGACTTCGACTTAGTTAGAAAAGTTGGGTCGTGACATTTTTCTCTCTCTATCAAAAGTGCAAAAAAAATATCATCGAACGAAGTGGACTACCGCATTGTTGTGAAGAACTCTTGCGTTTCAATTTTTTGTTGCTCGCTGTCGTCGTGCTGCCACAACGCACCAATCTAGCCAGTATCGTCGAATAAATTTATTTAGAAATATGAGTTTTAATGACACTTGAAATCTAGAAAAAAATGGGTGAGAGGGAATAAAATGTATCGTTAAAAATAAAAATGTGAAATTTTTCATGATAATTTTTTTTACACAAATTAGTTTTCTTTACACAATTTTCACGTCGTCAATTAACAACATAAATTATGTGTCGTTAAAAATTACCCTAATAAAAAATCAATGTTTTCCTTCATTGTATGCTTTCTGATTTAAAAAACAATAATTTGATGCTTTCATCCCTCTTGTGAACCACGATCGAAAAAAACCCTTACTTCATCCCACGTTGCCTTTGTCTTTCTCTCTCGTAAATGCTCTGTTGTGACATTTCCCCCTTTCTCGCAAACGCTCTTTACGACTTTTTCTCTCTCTCTCAAAAGCTCTCCTCCTATCAGTTGAAGGAGCTCAAAAATTTGCAGGTAGTTGAAGAATCCATGGACCATGAGATCGATCAAATCTATTTATGAGTTAGTTTGATTAGATTAGGTCACACATACATGCATTACATTTAATTTATCTTTTGGATTATTGTAAAATCTTTTATCGACACTGTAAGGTATATTTTTATTATCAATAAAAAATCTTTCTAAACATATGTGGGTAAGTTGAATCATGTATTTAATTTATTTATATACATCATTTATATGTCAAAAAATATGTGTTGTGACTTGAAAAATAACGACGTCAAACAAGTGTCGACATATAAGGCTTTATTGAACAAGAATACTATCGTAGCCATCATGGGTTGGCCTAGTGGTAAAAAGTTAAAAAATTAACTAAGAGTTCATGGGTTCGATCCATGGTGGCCATCAACCTAGGAATGAATTTCTTACGAGTTTTCTTGACACCCAAATCTTGCAGAGTCAGGCCAAGCAGGGAATAGGAGCTGAAGGAGTTATAATGGGTTGAGTATGTGAACAAAGACTAAAATCCTTTGGAAACAAGTTTCAAACCATGTTCCTCAAGAATAGGTATCAATTCTCGACTGGTGCAGGCATGATTGATGCAACTCAGCTCATGTTTTTTTTTGATAGAGAGAGAGAAAAATGTAACGACCGAACACAGCTCGATTGGACTCTTCTGTCTTTAGTCTCGGCCAAACACAGCTCGAAATAGCCTCAAGAACCCTTTGATATCCATTTTTGCCTTCAATCTCGATTGGACTCGGTCCTGAGTTGGCTCGAGTTTCATCTAGAAAACCATTTTGCCCTTCAAATAGACCAAGAAAGCTCTAAGATATGCCTTGAGGTCCATCTTCTTAAGCTTTCTTGCCCTTTGATCTCGATCAGTCATCACCGAAATTAGCCTCAGGATTACATGATTTGGCCCAAGAACTCTCAAAACTTCCTAGGATTTTCTTACTCAACTCCATTATGTCTTCCCTTCTCAATCTTTCAATCTCTTCATTAACATTTCCCTTTCCTTTACTCAGTTCTTATAAATCTTAAGGGTTCTTAAAGTTTAGGGCTTTACATTTAGGGATTATTAAAAGATTTTTTTTTTTGGGATTCCTCCACCAAAACCCATCATCCAAGTCCCCTACTTTGAAATCTAGATCAGTGGAAACAAATCTTATTACATTATGAAAATAAAAGAAATACATATGTATAAGTGTATATTTTTAATGAAAAGAATAACTTCCATTGATAACAAATCAAAAATTGCATGAGGACAATACAAAAAAGAATACATTAGAAATATTTTTTTTTATGAAAAGAACGAAATGAAATCTAAAAGGTATTACAAAAAGTTTTACTCAAAGATACCTAAGGAGAGGTGTAGCCACACTTCAACCCAAGGTCATTGTGGAAAAATCATGTTATAATATTCAAATCACAACAAAAGTAAACTTGGAATAACTTTTCATTATTTATCCAACCAATCTTTCTACCATTCATCTCTCCATTTTCATAAAAAGTTGCTTGATGAGCTTTTAATTGTATAAGAAAATTTAGAAGGTTAGAAATGTAGGTAAAGGTTGGTAAAGAATGTGTTTAGGAATTTATTAACCAATCTTCTTCCATCTATCGAGTCTAGAATGTGTTTTGGAATTATCAAATGACAAAGTATCATTTACTAAATCAACTAAGACCTAGAATTAAAACCACAAAAACTAATCTGGATTTTTGCATGGGGAATAGAACTCTTTAGTACTTTTATATAATAATGACCTGAATTTGCATTCAGCTAAGAACTAAAGTTTCAAATATATTGACCTTAATTGATGCAACTCAGCTCATGATTTTTTTTTGGCAAAAGATTATCAGTCATGAAATTTTTCAATTTTATGTCATGGAACATCACAATGCCAAAACCACGCACCTAGTTAGCATAACGTTTCGGTGGAGCTACTAAGAAAAGAAGAAAAAAAGAACTCAAAAAAGAAAGAAGCATTCAATCACAAAAGGTAGAAGAAAAGTAACTATAGAACAATTTAAAAAAAGCACTTGAATCACCAGCCACAAGCACTCTAACCTGCCCACATAAAGGACCACCATTCAGTTCTTTGTGCTCTCTATCATGGTCCTTCCAAAACATGTTTTCTTTCAAACCCTCTAACTTATATTCATCTTCAAAAATGAATTCAATAATTAAGTATCATCAAAATGACACAATCTCCACGAAGAACAATTTTTTAGCATAGACACCTCTAAGTTCAATCTGAAATCCTTATTACACAAGAACCAATAAGAATTCAAAAACAAATCGTGTGTCGGCAGTGAGAGGAGCGATGACAGAGGAAGAGGAGTAGCGACGGGGGGTTGGTGTGCGTTAAGATGGGAGATCGTCGATTGAGAGTAAAAATTTTAGGGTTTGTAAGCAAATGAGATCTAAAAGGTAGGGTCGGGATACTTTTGTAGGAAAACTCCTGCGCCGTAAATACAAGCGTTGGAAGTTTTCGACTAACTCCCGACACCTATTAACTTCATCGAGAGTTAGTCAAAAAATTCTAACGCTTATATTTATGGTGTCAGGAGTTCTTATAGAAAAAATATTTTTCCTTAATTACCTCATAAAAACTACTAACTTTATCGGGAATTGTGCAAGAACTAACTCTTGATGTTATTGTAAGGCGTCGAGGGTTGTGGCTTACTCCTTACGCTTGGTATTGTGCATCGAGAGATACCATTTCTCTCAATGCCCTATCTTTTGATGGTTGTGTTGTGCATCGAAAATTTGCTTTTTTCTTGTAGTGTAACTTCCTTTGATTTGAGCTATACATGTTATGTTGTCTTCATATAGTAGCATCGAAGAATTTTGCTAGAAGAAAAGTCATATGTTTCACAAATGTGCTAAATCATTGATCTTAACCATACACATTCTCGACTTGCCTCATGCATTGCAAGAATTTTGCCATGATTTGAAGATTTGGCTGCTATGATCTGTTTCACTGATCACCATGATATAGTAGTTCCTCCACATGTGAATATATAACCTGCTTGAGATCTAATTTTGTGTGGATCAGATAAATATTTAGAATCTGCAAAACCAACTAAGTCAAAATTTGATTTATTTGAAAAAACTAAGGTCATATCAATTATTTTTAAGAGATAATGGAGTATATGCTTAATTCTAGGGGTGTAAGAATATGGGTTGAACTCGACAACCCAGACTATCCAACCCATATTATATGGGTTAGGTTGGGTCTCGGGTTAGAGAGTTGAAAATTTTGGTTCAACCCAACCCAACCCAAATTAAATATATATATATATATTATTTAATAAAATAAAACTTAAAAAATTAGGTTTTCCTCTTTTCCTTCACCTTCACGCACGACATTCCTATTTATGTTTGTAACTTTGAATGCTTTACATTTATGTATGTTTAAGAACTTTGAATTTATTTATGTTTATAACTTTGAATTTATAAATGCTTTCAAACTTTGAGTTTATGTGTGTATGAAATTTTGAATTATGTCTGTTTGAAATTTGAATGCACAACAATTTTGAACTTTTTTTTTTTTATAAAAATGAACTATTTTGAACTTTACAACCATTAGAAAGTAGAAACAAAAAAAAAATAATAATACAACCCGATAACTCAACCCAACCTAACCCATTTTATGGGTTGGGTTAAAAACTAAATTCAGATTCCCAACCCAAATAACTCGAAAATATGGATTGGGTTGAGAATGTCTCCCAACTCAACCCGATAACACCCCTACTTCATTCCATTCCAATGTCGTTTTGTTGGAGAAGAATTATATCTAGCTAATAAATTTACTGAAAATCCAATGTCTGATCTTGTATTAATAGCAAGGTACATAAGTGCACCAATTGCACTGAGATATGATACTTCTGAATATAGAAGTTCTTTATTATTATCTCGATGTCAAAATATATATTTTTTCATATCTAGTGAACGACGAGCTTGCATTGGAATGTTTAATGGATGTGCTTTGTCCATATAAATGCTTAATTTGCAAGCCCATGAAAAGTTTTGTGTTTTCGAGATCTTTCATCTCGAATTATTGTTTAAGATATTTTATTGCCTTTGAAAGCACTTCAAGAGTTTCAATTATATTTAAAACGTCAAGATATACAGTTATAATAGCAAATCTTGATTATAATTTCTTTATAAAAATGCATGGACATTGAATTATTTTGATGTCCTTCTTTTTCAACATCAAATATCCACTCATGCGATTTTACCACATTCGTCATGATTGTTAGTCCATTAGTGATCTCTGTAGCTTTATTGAATATAGTTTCTAGAAAGTTGATTTATATGTTTCAGGTAATTTAAATCATTTTAAAACTTTTTTTATAAATATCATTATCAAAATATCCACATACATATGTTGTAAGTAAATCCATTAGAGACATGTCCAAATTTTCATACACAGTCAGATCAATTAAATTTTTTTAATGCGATTGCATCCATCATCGGAGAATAGGTCTCATCGTAATCAATACTAGATCTTTGTGAAAAATTATGTACAACTAATCTTGCTTTATATCTTGCGATCTCATTATTTTCATTTCTTTTTCTCACAAATACCCATTTATATCCCACAGGTTTGACACTTTCTGATGTTTGGACTACTGGTAAAAAAGCTTGACGTTTTGAGAGTGAATATAATTCTACCTCAATTGCTTCTTTCCACAAAAATTAATCTTTTCTCTATCGATATTTCTTCAACATATTTTGGTTCTAGATCCTCATTTTGAGATATAACATCAAGGGCAATATTATATGCAAAGATGTTGTCAACAACTACATTAGTTCGATTTTATCTTTTTCCTGCATGTCTTCGAAAACAGTTGCATCCTTAATTAATCGAGTTATTGACTCCCTTTCTTTTTCAAGTGTTTTTATCTTTGGAACCCACTGACCTATTATTGTTTTTGCATAAATTCTAGATCTGTCATTTGTTGTTTTTTAATATTGCGAGACCATTCTGTTCACTTCACTTCTTATTTGTAATTTATTCTTCTCCTCTTCATATTATTAATTTACTCATATTATTACTTTTTCTTATTCATATTCTCACTTCTTCTTGTTTGAGATTTCTTTATTTCCTCTTCCAGAATTTTTTCCTTCTTCTTCATCACTCATCTTCTTTTTTCTTCTTGGTACAGGATCAAAATAACACCAATATCTAAACGATCAGTTGTCTATCCCGGATAGATAAAGATAGTCACTATCACTAATAGATCGTTTAGATTCAATACAAGATCGTTTAGACTAGGTACAAGATTATTTAGATTGAGTACAAGATCATTTAGACTATGTAAAATGGTACAAGATCGTTTAGACTGGGTACAAGATCATTTAGACTCGGTATAAAATCATTTTTAATCGTTTTTCATGCATGTGTGACCAAGAGGTATTTTTGTTATTTCATGTTGTGTGCTTGTGAGTTTTTTTCTTTTTTTCCAAAATTGTTCTATATGATGTAATATTTTCGCGTTTTATTTTATTTTTTATTAAAAAAAAAACTCTTCCATTCGAATTTATGTTATGTTGTATTTTTTAGAAAACATGCATGATCCACATGATTAAAAATCTTTAAAACGTAAAATTTTTAAACAAAGAATATATTCTTTTAGTTATTTTGAAATGTAAATATTTGACATGAACTTTGAAAATAACAAAAGAGATGACAGGTATATATGTATACGTATATAACTTCATTACTCTAAGGGACAGTAATATTATGTGTATAATAATAATAATTTTAAAAAATTACAAATATAACAAAAATCTATAAACTAATAGTATATGGTATATATTGTATAGACTTCAAAAACTTAATTTAAATGTTGGTGCATAGGTAAATTCTTTTACATTATATTATATTTGTAAAT
This sequence comes from Cucumis variabilis, assembly GCA_037974545.1. Taxonomy (NCBI): domain Eukaryota; kingdom Viridiplantae; phylum Streptophyta; class Magnoliopsida; order Cucurbitales; family Cucurbitaceae; genus Cucumis; species Cucumis variabilis. The sequence continues at coordinate 4,368 of JBBPDI010080381.1, read as the reverse complement.
ATTTTAAGTCTAACTATAATGTTTACAAAAGGTGACATTTGAAGTTTATTTGAAAAACTAGATGATAATTTTGGTTCTTTATTCGTGGAAAATAATAAGAAAAAGAGAATGCTTCCACGGATGAGGTTTCGTTTACACCTGTTTTTTTAGTATGGATGAGGTCTATGATAACGACTCGTTATATTATCAAATATTTGAACTTCAATTTATTCGTAATACTACTTTATAACTTTTTATATTTATTATTATTTTAGATATTTAGAATTTCTGTTTAGTGACACACAAGACAGTACACATGCATCGAATCCATTGTATACTTTCACAAGAAAGGTTTAAGATAATTACGACACAAAAGAGTTTACCAAATATTTGTACCTTTATTCGTATTCTCTCTCTATCAACTTTGTAATACACTTTACTTGTTTTATTATACGTAAGGGAATTTTAAATTTTTTACATTTCAATTTTTGTTGACAACATGTGGAATTTAAAAAGACGAACATTAATAGATAATACAAATATTACGTAACCGAATATGTATGCATAAAAGAAAGAAAAAAAAGTATGTTTGATGTGTATTTATATTTTTCAATTATTATTAATATGTTTGCCAATGACATATATATTTGGGATTGGGTGATTTATTTTTTATATATAAATATATATATGAAAAAAGAAAATCTAATCCTTAGTTTGAAATATTATTTAATGAATATGAACGGAGATTAATAAAAAGACAAAATTAAAATTTCAGAATGATGTTAACATTGATGAAAGATAATGTGATCAACGGTATATCAAGAAATAAAATAAATTTGAAAATGAAACACTTTATTTAATTTAAAATATTAGAAAATTATAGATGAGGAATTAAAAATGTTCCAGAATTGTTAAAATATTACTGAATTTTAGTGCAATCGTAAAATATTATAGTAGGCTAATTTTTTGTAATCTTTAATATGAAACATGTAAAAGAATATGACAAACTTTTAAGAAAGTTGCGATTAAAGTTGGCAGAAAAGTGATTTTGCACATAAAAGAAAAAAAAAGTGATTTAAAAAAAAACTAAATAATATATTTTAACATACATATAAAAACAGTTTAAAAAAAATCCCACCAAAACTATTCCAAAATCTAAGAACTGAGGCATTTGGATAGACAATTTTAATTTGTTTCTAAACAAAAAAAAATACTTAATTTTAAGATTAAAATACTTTTAATCCCTAAACATCCAAGTAACAATTTAACTGGTCTTAAAATTTGATTTTAATGATTTAATTCTAAAATTTTCGGTTTTATATCAATCTAGTTTCTAAGCTTTGATATCTAACAATTTAATCACTATAAACTTTTAAATTTGTAACAATTTAGTATCCAACATTAACAAAATTAATCAAGATTTGATGCAATTTTTACTATTTTATGATGTAGATATTGTATTTTATAAAATTAATGAATCTATAATAATTAGTTTATCAATTATTTATATAAGAAATCTCATTGAATTTCACACTCATTTCAATAAGGAACTAAATCATTACAAATTTTAAAGTTCAAAACTAAATTGTTACAAAATAAAAAATTTAAAGACTAAGGGGCCATTTGTAGAAAGGGTTGGGTTATGGAATGATTAATGTTATGATAAAACTAGTGTTATGATAGTATGTATTTGAAAGAATGATTACGTAGAATTTTGATAGTATACATATGAGGGAGTTATAGGCAGTGTTATGATAGTATACATTCGGAAAAAAGATTATGTAGACAGTGTTATTGAAAGTCTTGTGAAACAAACAATAATATTTTAATGTCTATTTGAAAATCTACAGTGTATATGTGAAATTAACGGATTCTCAATGTCTATTACTATTGGTCAATGATAGATTACAAGATTTTATTATATTTAATAAATAATTTGACTTATTTTACTATATTTTAAAAAGATTATTTACAAAATTTGCTATTTATGTGACATAATTTAATAAATGTTTATTTAAAAAAATGTGAGTATCCATTGGAGGAACAAAATAAATCTAAAAATTAAAACATAATCAATCATAATTGCCTATCCGTTTTTTGTTACCCCAATTGTGTATAATTACACTTAATTTCCACACACACACACATTAAACACAGTATCGAAAATATTTTTATTGTTCATTTATATAATTATTTAAAATTTATGGAAGACTTCTAAAAGAAGTATGAAACTTGAAGATTGAAAACAAATAAATTGGATGTTTTTTTAGAAAAAGAAAAAAAAGAAAGTCAAATTCACAAGTGGAAAGATGGAAGATTCAAAGATCACATGCAGTATTAATAAATTGAAATAGTCTGAACGCTCAAAAAACAAAACCCAACCGCTAATCCCACCACGGGAATATGGTGACGGAGTTGAATAATACCCCCTCCCTCCCTCACATTTCCTAATCACATAATATCTCCTTTGACAATTGATTCTTCAATACTCTCACATTTCACTGCAACCCAACTACCCTTTTTTTTTTTTTACTTTAATTACCTTTCAAAAACTTAAAACTATCTCGAAGCTTTTTTGACTTACGTTTGGTTCTAATTTAAATACTTTTTTACTGAAAAAATAAGTTCTTATCCATCACTCATAAGTCTCATACTTTCTAAAAATATTACACAAAGAAAATGTGAAATTATTTTCTTTATTACTGAAAATTTATTCAAACATGATTTTAATTCAATGGAAAGAAAGTGTATTGACACATTTTTGTATACAATCAAGAACTAATATTTTTCATGATAATTTTCTCGTCAACACATTATTACTTTTTATTAAAAAAATCAATATAATTCAACTATTTAAAATATTATAATATTTATTTTCAAAACTACTTTATTTAGTTTAGTAATTATTTTAATCATATAATTTTTAGAAACCAATCAATATTAACATAATGGGAATAAGTTTAATTAGTAGCCAGTAAATTTTTTTTTATATATATATATATATATAAAGAAACTTGTTAAAGGCAAAAAAGAAAGAAATGAGTATAATTAATTAAGATTTATGAAATTTAACATAGGTTGAAGAAAACTCAAAATATGATTATTTGAATTATAGACCAAAATGTCAACAAAAAATAATAAAGAATAAAAGTGTGTAAGGTGATCCAGATGAACCGGACACCAACGACCATAGCCGTTGGGCGGTCCAAAACCACCATTTTAAAATGAATTATTATTTAGTTTTCACTAGAAAGTAGGGGGAAAAGCCGTATATTACACTTGGAGCAATCAAAAAGTGCCACGTTTATAAAGAGGATTGGTGTTGGTGCGGTGTTTCCCTTCCAAATGGAAAAGGCTAAGAGTGGCGGAGGCGACGATTATAGACCCAGTCAAACAACTCAGGGCCAGACAATTTTATACGAGTTTGACTATTGAATTCTTCTTCTTTTTCTTTTCTTTTTTTTTTTCTTTTCTTTTATAATTATTGTTTAATTAAAATTAATATTTTTCTTTAACATATATATAAAATTCAAATTAAACCCGCACCTAGAAGAAGCCTTCATGGTTTTTTCTTACCGTCTAGAAGTACACTCATTTGTATAGTTTTGTTAAATTATACCATGATGTTTGTAAATGAGTTTTCTTTTCTATCTAGTATATCCGTTTATTTTTTATAGTTGATGTTTTGCATTTGATTAAAATATGTGTTAAAATTTAATTTATGATTGAATCAAATGCCATTGAAAAAGCCACTGTTTATTGGTTAGAAGGGAAAGAGACAATCAAGATTTGTTATTTTACTTTTCACTTCAAAATTTTCATTGGAAACCCTATTTTCAATAAACCCAGTCAATCGATCAAAAACAATGAGTGGTTCAATTAATGTCGATTTGACAAAAATTCAAACCAATAACATTTTAAAAAATCAAAGACATAATATTTAATTACTTATTCATGGTTGGAGCCAATGTAAAAATTTACTAAACCTTACTATAATTTTTTGGTAGAAAAACCAAGTTCAACCGACCAATGCTTATCCCTAATCAACATCAGTATATCTATTAATTAAATGTGAATTTTAATAAAAATAAAAATAGTAAATTTTAATTAATTATGATTAGAATATGAATAGTTTTATTTAGCAGTGCGAATTCATACTTTAATTTGGGAAGAAGGTATTAATGAATGCATTTGATTCGAACAAGTAAATGGGTGGAAGTGAGGGACCCGGTAAGAGCGTGAAGCCGGATCCTTTCAACTAACTATTCATGCATGTTTGCATTTCTTTGCATCAAAATATTTGACTTTTATCACTATTACTATACAGAGTCAACACAAAAATATGTATTAAAATTGCTTCTTCCAGAAACACCGCCGCTTATCAAACTC
>JBBPDI010080374.1:0-30688 GCA_037974545.1 Cucumis variabilis | reverse complement strand
TTAAATATAAGATATTTAATTTAGCTATTAATTAATTAGAGAATTAATTAATAGTTTAATTTTAATTAATTAAATTTGATTTAATTAAATATATAAGTTATTGTAGAGATTCAAATAAGATTTGAATGAAATATTAATTAAATATGATTTAATTAATATAAATGTATAAGATATTAGGGAGATATTTATTTAAATAAAATATTAATTAAATATAATTTAATTAATTATTAACTAATTGATTAATTATTAATTAATTAGTAGATTTGATAAAAACAATCTCGTAATTCTCTCCTACTCCTTTTCGTATTCCAAGAAGGAAAGATAGTTATAAATATGTAGAAGAAAACAGTTTTCTTTAACGAATTTATTAAGAAAAAAATCAAAGTTTTTTTCTCTCTGCAAAAAAAAAAAAAAAGAGTTTCTCTAAAAATCTCTATATTTTTTCCCATCCCAATTGGTTCCCACAAACCAATCTCATCCCAAAGGATATGGAAGTCTCCGACGGATGGTGTCCCAATTCGGTGGTTTGTAGATTCAAAGGTGTCAACAAAAGTAAGTTCTTTGTATCTCTTAAATAAAAGCATCCTTAGTTTTATTTAGAATTTTGATTCTAAAATTTTGCCAATGTACTGGTATTTTAAGAATTCCAAATTAATTTGAGTAATAGTTCTTTGATTCTTCCGCTGCCATAGGGCTTTTATCCCTTCATCATCCCATAAGTGCGGCTGGCTAAAAAAGGTAGTTGCACAACGTAGGCGGAGGAGGAAGTGTCACCTTTACAAGGATCAGTGTTAATGGCAAAAAATAAGAAAGAAGACTCTGGAGGATGTCCTTGGGTTGGATGCTGATGACTTAAGAAGAAGGGGTTGAAGAAAGGGATCTCGGATTCCTAAAATACCTCATTGCTAGGAGCTACGCCTTGGTGGTAAGGAAGGATTAAGGTGCATTGCTACACGTTGAGGCGATCAAACCAGACGCCAAATTGAAAAAGTTGTGCTAGACGAAGGAATGTCTAAAGATTTTTCCTAAGTCATGTTGTAAGAAAAAGTCTAACTTCTGTTGTACTAATTGTAAAAATGTTAAGTTAATAAAGAAAAGTTTGTACTCATTCTGTTATATTATCTCGTTTCGGTCGCGTAGTGATTGAGATGTAAAAGTGAAATAAGTGATAAGGCTAAGCTAACGAAAAGTTCAAGTACTTTGTTGTTTTGTATTAAGAAAACTTTGCGTTTAAGCCTTTCGTTTAAGGATTGGTAGAAGAGCTATTTTCGCTTACTTGACATTCAACGTTTAGCACGCAGTGTGGTCGTGCTGAGGGTCTAGGCGACATGCCTCCACTTAGTCACAGAAAGTGACTTTGAGGCAGGGCGTGACAGGCAGCATCCTGATAAGATGCTAAGACAGTTCAATCCTAAACAAAATATCCCATCAGAATGCAATATTGAGCCACTTCTGCATAACATTAACTTGATAGAGTTATGGATTGGTTAGACAATGTTGCACATTTGGTAGTGCAATGACGATCTTATAGAGGATTTATGGCGATGGGAGTTTCGATTCAGCAATTTGATATGGATGTGACTCAAGAATACATTCACTGGTATAGTAATATTACGAGACTCTACATCACTCGACCAGGAGCAGCTGTGGGTCATCTGATATAATATTTAAATATTGTATAATCTCTTAAATTATTTACTCAATTAAATATTCTAAATTTTTTTAGAATTCTTAGAAATCGAACAACATAAGACTTCATTATGTTGTAAATGATCCACAACAAGTTCTTGATATATGTAATAATAATGAGAGGTACATGGAGGAGATACATAATATGCACGATTTGCCTATTGTATCTCCATCAGTTCATAGGAGAAGTGTCTGACTGGAAGAAGCTGAACTCGATGAAGTTTGCCATAATGTGGAAAAAGTACCTCTTATGATACACACATAAAGTCAAACTGGTTATGATAGTCTGATGATGATGATGCCAACATTTGGAGCAGGATATTGTGATTCTAAACTTGGTATAGGATATTATGATTCAAGAATCGATCTATCATCTTCATACATGGATGCCATTCCATCAACTTTTTACATGCATGGACATAGACGTGGCCATGGAGAATATAACAAATATTTGTACTATGAAGCACCTGCAGAGGTATCAGATCGACAAGAGTACCAACAAGAACCAGCCAAGAGAAGCCAAAACAACATAAAGTTCAGAGTTGACAACGACAACTAGTTCGAAATTGATGACGTTCAAGTTGTGGAACACATTGATTTTTTTTTTGTCTTTTCAATGAATTTAATTTGGTTATTAAAAAATATTTTAATTTATATTTAATTTTTCAATTACAGATCATTATTAAAAATACAATTATAAATTTTCATAAAATTAGTAACAAATGAAAGATAAATTACATGATCTACAATTGAATTAAAATTTCAATATGGTTTGATCAAATTATTAAATTATTTAGAAACATTCATCCAAAATTTTCATATTGGAAGGAGTAAACAATAAAAAAAATAAAATTTTTACAAAAGTATTAAAAAAAAAAGGCAAATGGAGAGAGAACAAATAAAGAAGCAGAAGACAATAATGGAACATAAAAAAAAAAAAAAGGCAAGGCCTTGGGTTCAACCAAACCTGGGCATTGGAGAGAGCAAAAATAAATATATTAAGGCTTTTGCAAAAATAACAAAATTTTTTTTTTTCAAATTTACAAAAGTAGTAAATTTAAAAGTGATGACGTTTTGATAAACCTATGATTATTGTTTGATAGCCTTCCAATAACCTTTCAATAGCTCTATGATTACGGTCTTATAGTTTAATATCAATAATTTTTTTCATATTCCCAATATGCAAAAAAATTAGTGTCATGAGCCGTTTTTTTAAATGTTTTTGTCATTTGATACAATTTTCTTAAATATTTGTAGGGGAGTAGAACTACGATATTTTAATAATTATTTTCAAAGTTACTTTATTTATCCAAATTATTCTGACTTGCCACATGGCATCATCAAGGCTGTCGCCTGTAGGAAGCGGCTGCTGATCGAGAAACTGGTAAAGTTTTCTCCTTTTCGAACAAATTTATGAAGAAAATTTACATATTCAAATATTTTCCTTCCTTGCCTTGAGAACCCAAACTCTACTGTCCAAACTCGAATCTCCGGAATCAATTTAAACAAAAACAATGGGCACAAATGCCCATTTCAAAAGTGGAAGAAGATGATAATGGTGGCGCAGAGAGGAACGTGACGCAGTGCTTGTCAGGTAAAACTCTCTGTCTTCTAAATTCTTGAATTGCAAGGTATATGTTTTTTTTTACTTTGAAATCCTTTGGGAAAGAGGAGAAAAGGAACTCCTTCGTATTTTCCTAAATTCCATGAATTGTACTAATTATTATGCTGTAAACACTAGCATCATGTCAACCATACCTATCTTTACTTTTAAATTCTTCAAAGCCATTTGCCATGTGAAATCATGTTGGTGTATTCTCTTCTACAAAAATCCTTTACTTACGTGCTTGAATAAATTGTTCATCGTTTGTTGTTCATTGCCCTTTGATTGTTTGTTCCGCTTTTTGAATGTTGTCACTTTGAGGGCTTGTTTTAGATTTTTGTAACAAGGAACTGCAATCTTGAGTTCAGGTTTTGGATTCGAAATTTAGAAATTTGTATAAAATGCCCCCATGATTTCTTATTTAACCCATTTATTTGAGTTACAGTAAATCCAAAAGTTTAGAGGAGAGTTATTAGTTGGACTTGTTGAGTTTCAGGTGCCAATTTTCTGGTAACTTATGCCTCTGGTGTTATGGTATGGGTTATTCATTTAATTACTTTGTCATAATTGGCTTCCTTGATCTTGTTGGACTCCATGACATTGACATCCCAACTGTGCTATCCTCTGCATTCATCTCCCGGGAGGTTGAGACTGAGGTATAAGCTTAAAACTATTGATCATCAAGGTTAATTTTGATTATTTTAATTTATTAGCAATCAAGTAAACGGGTTAGAAGGATTCGGTCTCATCTCTGCCCTTTTTATTGAACAATGTAAGCTACAAGGAAGGATTGTAGGCTTTTTTATTTTTTCTAATCATCTTTCTCTAATAGATAGCTAATAACTTGTACAGAAAGACCTCATTCACACATAAGCTTTTGCTTTCAAAACATCGATTCCAAAAGGGGTTTTTGTGAGATACAAGTCAATGGAAGCCTGTTAGATAGCTGCACCGCACACAAGCCAAATTACAGGCTTTCTCAAATCCTATTTTCAATATTCCTACACTATTAGCTAATTTAGCTTTCAAAGTGTTAATATATCTTCCAACACATTCATCCTCGGAGACTAAAATCCTAAGCTCAAGACAATAAAATCCTAAGCTCAAGACAATTGATCATTAAGGCTAACCCACAAAAAACTGTTATGGCTTGGAAAATGCTAGTTAGATTCTGTTTTGATGCATATTAACATGTCTGACTAAGCTTTTAAGCATCAGATTTTTATCTAGTTTACAAAGGGATATGGAGGATTGAGATTATTAGCTCATCATATTATATGGAATTATAGCTACAAAAACTGCATTTTGTTGGCAGTAATGGCTTTATATTGTTAGAATTTCAATCATTATATCCTTTTTCATTCTTCTTATGAACTCCTTGCACTTTCTATTCAACTCCTCTAAGCTGATGGTATCAAAGTTGCCTCCTTGTTTTTGTTCATAATCATTACAAGTTTCTTCCACCACTGAGAGAGTTTTATCACCCTCCACTATTTCTAATTCATCATCTTGAGTGTCTTCAGTGATTGAAAGAATCGTATCATCTTCCACCACTTTGAATTCATCATCTTGAAGTTCTTCAATGACACGAGAGTCTTAGCATCCTTCACCAGTTCGAAATCATCAACTTGAAGTTCTTCAATGACTTTGACAGTCTTAGCATCCTCCACCACGTAGGAATCATAATCTTGAGTTTCTTCAATGACTGAGAGAGTCTTATCATCCTCCACTATTTCTAATTCATCACCTTTAGTTTCTTTAATGACTACGAGAACATATCTTCCTCCGACGCGTCTAATTCATCAGCTCGAGTTACTTTGACATTAACATGTAAAGTTTTATCATCCCCTACAACTTGATCACCATAATCATCACAATAAGTCTCTTTAACACCAACTATTCTCCTTTTATTCATTAGATTGCTCTTAGAATACCCTGCAACTTGTCTCTTTCCAGCCAGTTGACGGGGACGATCTTTCTCCAGTGAAACACTTGAGCGAGAATTTAGACAAATGAAAACTAGTAGGCTATTGTAGAATAAGAACATATAGTCCTTTTGAATTATGGTAGACAAATAGAAAATGCATGTGTAAGCGACTGTGAAGAAGAAAAATAAAATGGAAACTTTAAATATGGAGAGGAAGATATTCATAGTTTAATGTGGGTTGGAACAATGTTAGGAGTTTATGCATGTATATATTAACGAACCTGAGAGGCTTCCTGCTGATCTTTGTTGCAAGGTAGAAAATTTCTCGAATGTTTCTATGCATTTTCTGGGTAGTTTGTTTGGACACCTTTTTATTATACCTTTTTAGTGAATCAAATGAAAAAAATATATATATACATATATATATATATATATACTAGTTGACTTGACTTGAGAAATCATTTTCAATTCTTTCTGTTGGATGTTGGTTGTGGTAATTTCTTACCATTTGCAATGTAAATGATTAGGAGTAGAAGTTTCTTGCTTATTCCAAAAGTCCATTAAATTAGTGCTGTCAACTTCTAATTACTTTTCTTTTCCAGCGTGGCAGATCTAATCTTATTTTTCAAGGTCTTAGTTTAAAGCTTGGCTAAAATATTTTAAAGAATAAAAGAAAAATCAAATTATTGTTTTACTTTACTAACTTATAAAATGTTATAATACACATCTAATGGCCCATTCAATGTTTTTTATTTCCTATTTTTTATTCATTGTTTCCTACTTTTTAAGAACAGAAAACAAGAACATGTTTGATATTATTTTCATTTAAGAAAACAAAACATATTTGATAATTGTTTCTTATTGTTTTTCATCATAATATAATATGAAAATGAGTCTTTTAAAAAAATATAACAAAGCGCTAAAAGATTTATCTCAATAGAACAATTTCGAAAACAGAACAAGTGCACGGGCACACAATTGAACATGATTAAATGACAACCCACGTGTATAATATATTTGGTAAACGATCATTTAGATTTGACTATTATTTTCTATCGGATCATTTAGATTTGAATAATCAAATCTAAATGAATTTTTTTCAAGATTCTTTGGCACACGATCGTTTAGATTTGATTATTTAATATGTCAATGATTTTTTTCACAATCTTTTATATTTGAAACATGATATTAAACAATCAAATAACAATTTATTTTTTTAAAAAAAAATTTAAATAATCATTTGATTTTTTTTAAAAAAAGAATTACAGTAAAGAGAAAAATATGATGAAAAAAAAAATAGCATAAGAGGAAGAAGATGAAAAAGAAGTTTAAACTTGGAATTGTTTAGATTTGATTATTTTTTGTACACAATTGTTTAAATTTAATCGTTTAAATTTGGATAGTTAAATGTAAACGATTTTTTTAAAATTCTTGGATACAGGATCATTTAGATTTGACTATTTAATATCTCAACGATTTTTTTTTATAATTTTTTATATTTGAAACATGATTTTAAACAACCAAATAATTTTTTTAAAAAAAAAAATTCAAATAGTCATTTGAAATTTAAAATAAAAACAATTGCAGAAAAATATGATGGAAAGAAAAAAAAATAGCATAAAAAGGAAGAGATGAAAAAGAAGGTTAAACTTGAAATATTTTTAAAATGGTCTAATTTTTTAATTTTGTTGTATGAATTATAAATATTTTATCGTTTTGTTATATTTATGAAAATTAAACATATATATATATATTATATATATTATACATTAAATATCACAAAATGAATTAATAAATGTTTATATCATCTATTACAAACTAAGTCTCGATATCCAACTAAAAACAATAATAAAATTGCATCTCTCTTTCGAATATGGCCCAAATTCGATGGACAAAAATGATAACAATGTCTTAACATATTTTTAACTCACATTTAACTCAATCCTACAAATATGTAAATTTATATATTTTGATAATTGATTTAGTGCAAAACTAAGGTGCTCATTCAATCTAATGTAACAGTGAATAGTATAATTTGCACATGCTGTTAGTATAATTTTTGTGTGTTGTTGGATGGGGCCAATGGAAGTATGTACTCTTTTCACATGATTAATTTTTATATTTTAATATCATTTTTGAAATGTCTGATTATTATATATTAATTAATATTCTATTTTAAACAAAGTATAATTGTAGTGTAGTGACTGTGCTTCCACTCTTACAATCATCAGATTGTGGGTTCAAATAGAGTGTTTATTATATAGTGTCTCACTATATAAACCTCCGGATAACTCAGCAGGACCAACAGTTAATTACGGAAGGTCCTCTTTCTATATGGATGGTCCTCCGGGTAAACCCTGCGGATTTTGGACTACAGATAAATCTTCCGGACTCCGGATTCTGGATCCACACTGGTTAGTGGGTGTAAAAGTGTAACAATTTTAAATGCAATAAAAATTAAAGTGGGGGCATCCTATGTAATGTTTACATAAGACTCAACCACTAGAAAGCAAGCCACATCCATAGTTTCTCTAAATAAAGTGTAAAACCTTTATTCATATACTATAAACTATTTAGGTTATATACTCGAACTTGATCCACATTTATGTCTCTACATAGAGTTCAGGTTTACTAAAAAATGCCCTCGGGACTTAATTTATTGGATTTAAGATTATAGTATTCAATTTCTCAGTAACAACTTTATTGAATAGAATATGATTATAAACTACGAGTTTTAGGACGTAAATTCCAACAAACTCCCACTTGGACTAAAACTCTGAGTGGGATAAAACAACGTTGAATTTAACCATGAGAGAGAATAATATATATGAGTACAATAAACATATAAAAAATTAGGGCACGTGCCCAATAAATCTCCCGCTTTTCCTTGTTTACAAACATCGTAGACCTAAACTATGTAGGTGACCCTCAAACAATTTAGCCGTTAGGTCTTTTGTAAAAGGATAAACAATGTTTTGCTTAGAAGATATCTAGGTCACCACAATGTATAATTTCCCTAATAAGATGGTACTTGCATTCGATATGCTTTCCCCATTTATGGCTTCTAGGTTCTCTTGAATTTGTAGCTGTACCACTGTTGTCCCAGTATAAAGTGATTGACAGATGCATATTTGGAACAACTTCCACATTTGTCAAGAATTTTCTTAGTGCTTTCTTTGCCACTTCGTAAGCTGCTACGTATTCAACTTCCATTGTGGAATCGATTATACAAGTTTGCTTTATGCTTCTCCAAACTACTCCTCCTCCCTTTAAAGTGAGTATTGATTCCGATGTAGACTTTCTAGCATCTTTATTAGTTTAGAAATCAAAATTAGTGTATCCAGTAAGGATCAGATCCTTTGTACCATACACGAGCATGTAGTCTTCTATTCTTCTAAGAGTTTTTAGAATATTCTTAACGGTTGTCGAGTGATCACGTCTAGGATTAGATAGATACCTACTGACCATCCCTACTGAGTAGCAAATGTCAGGTTTAGTACATAACATTGCATACATCAAACTCCCAACAACGGAAGCATAGAGAATATTTCTTATATCCTCAACTTCTTGAGATGTCTTAGGACATTGTTCCTTTGACGGATGAATTCCATACCTGAACGGCAACAAACCCTTTTTGAAATTTTTTATTTTATACCTAGACAACATTTTGTCTATATAAAATGCTTGAGATATGGCTAGTGTTTTGTTCTTACAGTTTCGAACAATTTGGATCCCGAGAACATATTGTGCATCTCTCAAATATTTTATTTGAAATTTTATAGCTAGCCATTTCTTGATATCAATAAGATAACATATGTCATTCTTAATGAGTAGAATATCATCTACATACAAGACTAAAAATGCTACAATGGAAAACACAAGGCTCGTCAACATTTTGTTCAAAGCCATAAGATTTGATCGCAATATCAAATCTTATATTCCAGGATCTAGATGCTTATTTTAATCCATAAATGAATTTTTTAAGCTTACAAACCTTTTATTCTTGACCTTGTTCTATAAACCCCTTTGGTTGAGTCATATAGATACTTTCTTCACGATTGCCATTAAAAAAATTGTCTTAACATCCATAAGAGTATTCTAATTGACTTAAACATGGTAATGGGAGAAAAAGTTTCTTCATAGTTTATTCCCTCTCTCTGGGCGTATAACCCTTTGTCACAAGTCTAGCCTTAAAAGTCTGTACTTTATCGGCTTGGTCTCGTTTTCTCTTGTAGATCCATTTACAAACCGATAGATTTTACATCATTTGATTGATCTACTAGAGTCTACACCTAATTGAAGTACATAGACTCCATTTCGAGGTCTATGGCTTTGACCCATTGGTCACAATCTACATCATTCATTGTCTGTTTATATGTTAATGGATCTTCTATGCCATTATCAGGTATGACGACTTGAGTTTCAGTTAAATCCAAGTGCGATCAGACTGATGAACAACCCTCCCACTATGTCGAGGCTCTCTCAACTCTTAAGAATGATGTGATTGACCAGATTTCCTAGTTTTATCAACTACCTTAGTGGATGAACTAGGTTTATCTGTAGCAATTTTGGAAATTTTATTTAATACTAGTTTGCTGCAAGTTTGATGATCCCTGATGTGGTCTTCCTCTAAGAATGTAGCATTTGTTGATACAAATACTTTAATTTATTGAGGATCGTAAAACAAGTCACCTCTTGATTCTTTTGGATAACCTACGAATAGGCATAGTTTTGAACGATGTTCCAATTTCTTAAGATTTTGCACCAACACGTGTGCTAGACATCTCCAAATTCTACAATGACGTAAACTTCCTTTACACCCTTTCCATAGCTCATAAGATGTTTCTGAAATACTTTTAGAGGGAACATTATTCGAAATATAGATAGTTGTCTCTAAAGCATATCTCCAAAAAGAATCTAGCAATTGAGGAAAGCTCATCATAGAGCAAACCATGTCCAACAAGGTTTAGTTTCTTCTTTTTAATACACTGTTCTGTTGAGGTGTACTAGGTGCAGAGAGTTGTGACTGGATTCCATGTTTTATCAAATAATCTTGGAATCGTAAGTCCATATACTATCCACCTCGATTAGATCGAAGTATCTTTATTCTTTTACCTAATTCATTTTCAACTTCAACCTTATATTCTTTGAACTTTTCAAGAGAATCTGACTTATGATGTATTAGATAAATATGACCATATCTTGAATAATCATCAATGAAGCTGATGAAATGTTCATACCCACCTCGAGCTTTGACATTCATTGGTCCACAGAGGTCAGAATGTACGAGCTCTAAAGGTCATTTGGCTCTTAAACCTTTTTCAATAAAAGATCTCTTAGTCATTTTTTCTTCAAGACAAGATTCATAAGTAGGTAAAGAGTTATCTTCTAATTGACTTAGAAGCCCACTTCTAACAAATCTCCCAATCATATTAAGATTTATATGACCAAGTCTCAAATGCCATAAATAGGTGTTAGAAGAAATTTTTTGTCTTTTATTTTGAGTTTCATTTGTTCTGAACATTTTAGTATTTAAGATAAAATTTACTCTGGTTGGTCTTAACTTATATAAGTTGTCTTCAAGTATAGCAAAACATACTTGAATATCTTTATAGAAAACAAATGCTTCATTAATTTCAGAAGATATTTCTATACATTTGTTCCAAAATACAAGAGATAAATGTTAAATTTCTTCTCATTTGAGGTACATACAAGACATTTTGAAGTATGACATATCTATCTTTAAAATACAACTTTAAATCTCCCACTTCTTTAGCCGAGACCATCTCTCCTGTTCCAACCTTGAGAGTAATCTTGCCTTCAGTAAGCCTTTTCCAAGAACCATTTTCCTGAAATAAGAAGCAAATATGATTAGTGACTCTTGAATCTAGTATCCAGGTTGAATTTTCATATTCCACTAAACATGTTTCTACAATTAGTAAATCATATTTACCTTAAGATACTTTGGGCAGTTCTTTAACCAGTGCCCGTTCTGGCCACAATGGTAACACTTACCTTTTTCTGTAACTTTCTTTCCCTTGTTTTGTTTGGTAGTCTTCCCCTTTTCCTTCTTCTTTATTTGAGCATTAGGTTTTGAGGGCCCATCTTTAGTTTTAGAGGATGATCCTCTTGAAAACTTCCTTTTTGTGGTAGCAACATTTGCTTCCACTTGCTTCTCCTTACCCTCGGTACGGTTCTGGAAACGCTAAAGCTCCTTTAGAAGGATTGTTAGATTAAACTCTATCTTGTTCAAAGATGCATTCGTCTGAAATAGAATGAAGCTCTTTGGAAGAGACTCTAAGATAAAGCTAACCTGATTAACCTCTTTGATGGACCACCATTTACCTTGGCAATGTTGAAGTGCATCATCATGTCCAGGACATGTTCTCTAACAGAGGTCCCTTCCTTCATACGTTTAGTGTAAATGTATTTAATTGCCTCATGTCTTAGGGACCATTATGATTACCCAAATATTTCCTTTAAGGAATCCATAATCTCTTTAGTCGTGGCTAAGGATTCATGGTTCTTTGCTAAAACATCAGACATGCTGGCAAGAATGTAGACACAAGCTTTTTCATTAGCGTTTATCCATCGATCATATGCTTTTTGACTAGTTCAGTTAGCATTAGAGGCAGGATTTTGAGGACATTTCTCAGTTAAAGACAAATCTTAAATCGTTGACCACTAGTATTGTGTTAAGATTCGATTTTCATGCCGTATAATTATCACCATTAAGTTTTTCCAAAGCTAAAAGTTGAACTATTGAGCTATTTGTGCTGGAAAAAAAAACAAGCATATCCTCTTAGAAAAACTATAATCATAAAGAAGCCAAACTAATTTAGCAATTATTAATAATGTACCCTTCATTATTTATATTTTACAACGATATTTTAAAGGTTTAGAACAACCTCCACCGAAAGTAGTCGATTATTCCTCCTTTGAGCCA
Source organism: Cucumis variabilis (assembly GCA_037974545.1). Lineage (NCBI taxonomy): Eukaryota > Viridiplantae > Streptophyta > Magnoliopsida > Cucurbitales > Cucurbitaceae > Cucumis > Cucumis variabilis. The sequence continues at coordinate 18,523 of JBBPDI010080374.1, read as the reverse complement.
AGATAATCTTAACTAGATGCTAACTCTAGAATAACTGCTTATTCTTTATAGCACTTAGTTATCGCTACTTTGGTCGAGAATGTACTAACAACTTAGTAATTCTTGCAAGTGCTACTCGCCATTTTTCGGATCTCATAGATCAATATCTTCCAAAAGTAGAAAGTCAATATGAAAACCGATCTAAGAAAACCTATCCATATTTGGAGTTTGTGGTGTTTCGAATCCTACAATACAACTCTCTGAAGCAAACGTCGCCCCAGAGTAGACAAGCAAGCATATTATAGGAATCTCACGTTGCGACCTAATGGAAGAGACCATGGAATGTGTTTGTCACATATCGCTCACCCATTTACTATGAACTACTTCCCCTATTCACCTTGATATTGATCCATGCAAACACTCTCCGAAGGGAGTCCGCTCCTACGCAAGGCTCAAAGCCCTACATGGACCTCACACTATGAACTCTTAAGGATGCTAGAGCTAATAGTACACTACTTCTCTCTAGCTAAAGCGTTCTATAATGGTTTTAAGGGTAAATTTAAAACTTCAGGATTATATTTAGACTAACTTAAACAAATCCTAAGTCTAGGTGAAACATCCCAGTATAATCTTTATACTAGATTTAAACCTACGATGTCTAAGTGATAAACAAGTTTTATTACCTCACACCTCTCACGCATGCTCATAAAACTAGGTTAACTAGGCTTAAGAACTGATTACGATCTCCAGGTAGGAGGTGTTCCGTAAACCATCAACTTAGGAACCTCCAACCTTAGTCATTTTATCAGACTTGTTGACAAGATCAAATCAGATGAGCCTCTTATAACAAGTTTTACGAGATATTGATCTATTTCTATGATAGGTTATAAAGATATTGATTTAACAGCAAGCAACTTATATATGTTATAGATTTTAAACATCTAATACATTTTATAACCCTTATAAAACTTTAGACAAAACTATAACATTCAACTAACAACCATCAAATAACTATTATATAAAGAAATTAATTAATATGTATTTTAATTAAATTAAATTAATTATTAATTAATTAATTAATTTTATTAAATCATATTTAATAAAAGATAATTTAATGGGAAATTTTCAAAAATAGCAAATTTTACAAAATATTTACAACCTATAGCAAATTCTATCACTAATAGTCATTGATATGTTATAATGATAGAAGACTATCATTGATAGAATTTAACATTTTGCTATAGCTTGTAAATATTTTAATTTATTTTTCTATTTTTAAAAATACCCATAATTTAATTAATCATATTAATTAATTAACATGCATACTATACACTATAACAGTTGTAACATACTTTCAATGCATAAACATATTAACCTACGGTGAGGTTTTAAATCTATATGACATACAATATACACATACAGTTATTTTTTTAAAAAAAAACATATATCTCATGCATAATTTAATTATAAACACCTTAAAATGGACTGATTTTGTCTTCAAAATTAAGCTAATAACTAAATTATTACAATAACATGCTAAACTGGCCCAAAAAAACCCTTGAACCGGTTCAAAAACCCAACTCAATTGGCTTGAACCAGCCCAAACCATTAAATCAACCACCACTTGTGCGGGTCACAGGTGATGCGCAAAGCGGGTCGAACTCGGGCATAGTTGAGCTTTGGGTCGAAGGGAAAAAAGGGTCATGCGCTGGGCTTGGGTCAGGTCAGAAAGAACAGCATGCGTGGCATGCAACGAATGGGGACACATGGCGAATGTTGAGCTCGCGCAAGCAAATGGGTCGCGAACCGATTTGCAGGTTGGGTCAGGGTCGTTATTCGGGTTTGGAAGAGGAAATCTGGGTCTGTCCTTCTAATTTCAATTACAACCTAATTATAACTCTAATGACTATAAAAATTACAGACCCTCAATAATAATATTTAATCCACAAAACCCGGGCCAATTACAATAATTAAAAGAAATCTAAGCTTAATTTAATTGCTAAAATCACTAATCCATTTTAGTTTTCAATCACAAATTATCTAATAAATTGACACCCACCATATGTAATTGGGTAAAATTAAAGCATGCTCGGATACCACATGATAGAAAAAGACATGCGCGGCGAAAACAAGATCGAAATTCTACCCCAATTGCACTTAATTAATATGAAAACCCTAAACCAAAAAAAAAGAAAAGAAATTAGGGTTTTTGAAAAAGCTACATTCGAAGCTCTGAATTTTTTCGAACAACTACTATGGTTGACCTACTATTCTCAGGACTCAGAACCAGGTTGTGAGACCCGTTAGAAGAAAGAATCGAGAGAGACATGGAAAAGGAGGAAAATTTGGAATTTTCTTTTTTTTTTTTTTAAATAAGTGAAGATAAAAGGGGATTAAATATCTTGAGAGAGACCAAGTAGTCCAACCTATCAAATGAGTTGAAAGGACCTATTTATAAGAAAAAACCATGCAAAATTGCATGTCCATGCAACACTAAAACGTAATAACTCAAAGTCTACTTTCTATAGTGGACATTTTGTCTTCATCAAAAGAAAACACCTAGTCTGCTAAAGTTAGTGGGATTATCCAACAAAATGTTGGATTTTCCCAATAACTTTAATCAAAGGCTGAAATGGCAATTTGGTCAAAAGTCAAAGTTTGATTTTTGCAAACCTATGGTAAACATTTTGACTTTTTATCATTTTGTTCGTCTTGACTAATTTTGACCTCCCGAGCATGAATCCACATTCACTTTTTTGAAATTCAAATCATATTTGAATATATTGTCGGTCAAAGTTTAACTTTTCAAAGTCAAAAGTCAACATTTTAACTTTTTACAACTTTGACTAGTTCTATCACTTTCGAGCTTCCGAGTACGAATCTGTATTCATATATTTAATATTCAAATCTCATTTAAACATAAAGCTATTTCTAATCTGATAACTGACGACTACATCACATATACTTGTCAGCTTCTATCTCCTCATGTAAATCGAACAATTTAACTCATCCATCATACTGTTTTAAGTTTATTCCATATGAGCTTGCAGGGGAACCTAATGGACCTATAAATCATGGACTCCAATAATCTGAGATTAACTGACTAAACTCTTTTAAACCGAGCTAATCAGCATTCGTTAACTAATGGGTCATTCCATTAAAGTTTCGTAGTTGCACTCCCCTTACCATAGATATATTTGTGTCCATTTGATATAACCATGATCAGTAAGTTAATCCTTCACAGGTTGCTTGTAAGCTCGGTTGAGTCAAAGTACTGTTTGACCCTTGAGACTACATTTTGCTCCTTAAGTCTCATTGATCTACTATCGAACAATTGGTTTATGGTCCAACCTACAAACCAAATTCCTCTCGGGCCAATGAGAGGGTAAAGCTCCTTATTCAAGACTTAGATTCATTCCTTTTGAGAACAACCTATCTACTAACCCTAAAGCGAGTATGAGTGAATTCCGTCTTACACCCTATGTCCCAGCTATCCACTTGATCTTACCCCTGAAATAGAAGGCTCATTGGACCAACATTGATGAGTTGTCCTCACCTTTGAAGATCTAAGAATATTCTCATATGAACAGGACTTCATAGTTGGCTGAGGATTAAGATTTAGTTACCTAGGTTATCAATAATTGAGATAGTCAATTTTAAATAGTAAACGGTGTTATAACGTAAAAGTGACTATTTCATAGTTCAGTCTTATGTAAACACTTTACATAGATGCCCCCACTTTCATGTCTCTACATGAAAAATTCAGGATCACCTCGTTTGTACTAACTACAAAGTGGGCCACATCCATAGTTTTTCTCAATAAAGCGTTCAACCTTTATTCATATACTATACTATATTTTTTTCTAAATAAACAGTTGATATTTCCCAGTTGTTATCACATCCCACTGTGTATTGGACCAAGCCACTATTTCCAATGCATCTTACATATCGAGTCTTGATGGTTCTATGAAAATTGGTTGACCTTTCGTGGTTTGATCTAATTTAAACAACACGTTAATAACTTTCAGTCTGTAATTTATCTTCTTTCCTTTTACAATGGTGTATTGTCTCTCGTTGTTGAATTTTCCATTGTAAAACAAGTTTACCACTCTAGGTCTAATCTCGTCCACCCCTGGAAAAATTCTTGTCATCCCAATGCCTTGATGGGCATTATGAGAAAAGGTGGAGTTGCCCCTCAAACGAGAAGAATCCCTTTTCTACTAAAAAGTATTTGCTTAAGTCCTCAGTAGAAAAGACAACCTCCCCTTCAACTTCGTGGCTCTCATCATCTCACCGATCCTTTTCTTTCATAACTTGCTTCTTGGCATCTTGTTTTCCAACTCCTTTTTCTTCTTTATTTGCTCGTCCCCAACATTATCTTCTAGTGGGCTCCTTTCCTCCATTTCTTATTCAAACTCCTCATAGAACTCTTCAATGTTCTTTCCTTTGCTCATCTTCAAGGAAAGAAGTAATTCTTCAGTCTTGTTAAGGAGCTCTTCTCGCTCTCTTAATTTTTTCTTCTTCTCTTCTTCTGCCAAAGCCTTCATGCCTTGGACTTAGTCCTTAATTTTTATCAGCCCAGACTTGACCTTTTCTTTCTTTTTATGAACTTTTCTTCTTTTCATTCCATGCTTAGGTTCGCTCAAGTATTATTTTCGAGTATCATTGTTAATAGCTCTAAAAATACTGACAACTAGATGGCGGAATAGGATTATGCTATAAAATGTGCATTCCTACTCATATGTTACTACTCATGATAATAAAACACTGTCATGAAATCTCTCCTATCTATCGCCAAGTATAAGCAATAAGAGGTTACCTGGTAAGTCCAGGGTCGAACTCATGGAATTTCAAGCTCCTAATTTATCTAATTGCGTGCAAAATCATGCAGTATAGGCTGTACAATAAAACATATGAACAATATATAAATTATCCTAGCTATTTACACTATGGTGCTTGGTGGTGTAAGGTGAGCATGGTAATGTGATGCGTTGAAATAGGATCACATCATAGTCAAGGCAGGGAAGGAAATTGAATTACTAGATATATTGATTGATGCTTCAATACTTAGAGACGATACAAACGTCTATTAACCACGAATTGAGGTGGACACTTCTAAATGTGATACCATACTTACGTGCCTCTCGGGATATAAATACACAGGTTAAACGATGTGTTATATCTAATCATCGTGAATGTAATAACAATAGCTAATCCTCAATTAAGGTACATACCTCTCAGCGCTTTTTGCCACACACATTCTCTCAGTAATGTGTGAAAAGGATGAGTTTAACAACAAGAATGCATTGTTGCATTCTCTTCGCCACTTGCTTAGCTAAAAGTGGTTCTCATGTATTTAGTGATTATGATCTATACTTTTGTTCTTCTTTCAAATGAACGAGGTTAAGATGGTCACACTTAAGTGAACAAAACTCTTACTACACGCATTATAACATTCTATGTATCGAATACCTCATTCATTATTGTTATGCTATTCAATCATACATGTATGGAAGAGACAAGAAAGATGGAAGAATGGAAGAAGAAATTCATTGCTTTCATACATAATATTTTAGACCTCTAAGCCATAACATCCCGTTTACAAAGCATCACAATATAAAACACAAAAATGGAAATAAAAGAAGTGTAACACCGTAGAGTTTGATCTCTCATTCTCTTTGGCTCTGATTTTTGCCTATATGTGAGGAGGATTAATGGAAGTGGTGAATCTCTCTCTTTCTTTTGCTTTAAACTCTCACCTAAAACTCAAGGTATGGAGAGGAAATAGAGAATGTGAGGAACTTGCTTTTCCGACCAAAGTGTGCACACCTTTCTGAAGAGGAAAACTCTACTTATATACACAAAGTGGAGCTAACATGTCGACATGCACCATCAAGACTTTCAGAAAAGTTGTAGCTATGTTGTGCATCCTGTTCCAATTGTCCTTTTTTGACATTCCTACCAACGTTTTTTGTTTGCTAGTGACTTGATCGCTAAACATCTTCTTCTTCGCATTGATGAGGTTGGCTGAACCTCCTCGCATACCATGTTCTCTTCGTTGAGCTTCACTCATCTTTGCATAATATTTTGTGATAAGAGCACTAAAACAGGATGAAGTTCTTTATTATACTCATATGAGGAATTCTCTCATGATTAAAATTCAACGTTATTTTATCCCACAAAGAGTTTTAGTCCAAGTGGGTGTTGGTTGGAATTTATGTCCTAAAACTCATAGTTTGTAGTTTGAAATTATATTCTATTCAATAAAGTGATTATTGAGGACTTACTAATGAAAATAGAATACTATAATCTTGAATCCAATAAACTAAGGTCCCGAGGCTATCTAGTGTAGACTTGAACATTTTATAAAGACATAAACGTGAATCAAGTTCAAGTTCAAGTACATAGCCCAAATGGTCTATAATGCATGAATAAGGTTGTGCGCCTTATTTTGGGCACTATGGATGCGGCCTACTTTGTAGTTAGTACAAACAATGTGATCTTGAATTATTTATGTAGAGACATGAAAGTGGGGGCATGCGAGACCCGTTTTTAATTTGAGTATAGGAAGTAAAATTTTGACTAAAAGTACTCTATAAATTAGCATTTGAATAAATCCGCGGAAAGGATTAAGTGATAAAATCTTTTATTCTTAGTATAATTTTTACGATTAAGAAGTTAATTCGTAAGGAAGTTTTGAGAAAATAAGAGTTTGCAGTAGAATCTATAAGTCTAAACGCTCTCAAAAGAAAGACCGTATAAGTTTTTTACTAAAACAACTAGGTGTTTTGGCAATCTTTGATATAAGAACTAAGTGTTTCGCGATGAAGAAGTCTGTGAGGAAGCCTTGAAGTTCAAATTCATGATAAGTGTTCTAAGTGAGTAAAAGTTGGTTAGTTCGCAAGGAAGATTTCTTGTAACAATATAACCACGCGAGAAGTGTTAAGTGGTTAAAGTTATTTGCGATATGGGGTTATGCGAGAAGTAAGATCTGGCTAAAAAAATGTCAAATCTGATTTGATAGGGATTAATGTGTAAGATTAAGAAAATACTCTTCCCTCTCCACGAGAAGAGAAGGAAAAGGAAGATTTTTGTGGTTTCACTTTACTATTTTGAAAGATTATTTCAAATGAGAAAGTGTTTCAAAAAGAGATTTCTATGAAAAGTTTATATGAGTTCTAGCATTATAAAAATCATGTTAAAGCTTGATTTGATGATTACGATTTCCATGCTATGAAATGGTTTTCAAACCATTAGTTGATTCCTTGAGATGATACTAACTTTTATGTGAACATAAAGAGTCAAGGTCATCATAAGGTGTACGGACCACATGGTGATAAGAAGCTGACTTATGCGTTAAAAGGATCGTATAAAGCTTAACGGCTTCAACAACAAGGACAAATCTGTATGTTCTTGGATGTCGTTGATACAGTAGTTAAACGTGAAGTAATGAGACCAAGTGTAGAGAACGATTCGAGATCTTTGGTTAAAGGAATGAATATTAACTAATGTGTGTTTATGTAAAATTGTTATGTTATGAATATGTTTGTTAAACATAAAGAAAGGTTTATGCGAGATGAAATGATTTGATATTAAGCATAAAGAAAGGTTTATGCGAGATGAAATAATCGATTATTGATGACCTAAGTAACTTAATCTTAATCTTGAGCTAACTATGAACTTCTGTTCACACGAAATTATCCTTAGATCTATATAGGTGAGGGCAACTCAATGACGCTAGCCCAATAAGCCTACTTTTATTTCAAGGGTAAGGTCGGGTGGATGGCTAGGGACATAGGGTGCAAGACGGAAAATACTCCTACCCGTTTTATGGTTGTCAGATAAGTTGTTCACATAAGGACTGAATCCAAGTCTTGAACAAAGGGCTCTACCCTCTCATTGGCCAGAGAGGGATTCGGTTTATAGGTTGGACCTTAAACCAATTGTTCAATAGTGGATCAGTGTGACTTAAGTAGCAAGATGTAATCTCGAGGGTAAAACAGTATTTTGACCCAATCGAGATTACGAACAACATGTGAAGGATTAACTTACTTATTATGGTTTTATCAGATGGACAAAAATATATCTATAGTGAGAGAAGTGCAACTGCGGGACTTTAGTAGAATGATCCGTTATTTAGCGAATGTTGATTAGCTCAGTTTAAAAGGTTTTAGCCAGTTAATCTTGGATCGTTGGAGCTCATGATCTGTAGATCCATTAGGTTCCCTTGCTAGCTCATTGGAATTAACTTAGAATAGTATGTTGGAATAATTCAAATTGTTCGAATTAGGTAAAGAGAGAGAAACTGACGAATATATGTGATATAGCCGTGAGTTATAAGTTTGATATAGAGCTTTATGTTTAAATGTGTTTTAAATATAAAAATACGAATACAAATTCATATTCAATTGCTCAAGAGGTTAGAATTAGTCAAGACAGATAAAATGGTAAAAAGTCAAAATGTTGACCTTTGACTTTGACTTGAAAGGTCAAATGACCATATTATCCTTGAACTAAGTCAGTGGGAAAATCCAATATTTTGTTGAATGTTTATGTAGACACCTATCCTACTAGGTCCACTAATTGTTAGTGGAATATTAGGTGTTAAGATTTGGCCAACTAATTACATGCAATTTTGCATGTAATTGGCTTATAAATAGGGTTGTTTTCAAATGTATTAAATTTTTTTTACCATTTTTAGTAATTTTGAAAATTAAATATTTTTTTTCCAAAATCTCAACCCTATTTTATTTCACCTCAAAATTTCATCTCTCTCTTAATTTTCTTCACCAAATCAAGTCTCACAATCCAGTTCTAAGTTTGGTGAATAGCGGGTTAACTCTAGTGGTGGTCCCGGTTTGAGTTCGTGAGGAGATATCAAGGATTTTGGACAGTTTCGAAGGTATGACTTCTATTAAACTCTAATTTCATTTAATTAGGGTGGATTTTGCATATTAATCTCTAAAATGTTTAAATGCAATTATAGTAGAATTGATTCGTATTTTCGCTGTGTTTGTATGCTTTCCTTTAGTTTATACCTTTGTAACCCAGCCATCTCTTTTCTGTTCATATGTCCTTGTGTTATTTGTAATTTAGATTTGGCTTTTTTGTGTTTTGTGTGAGGTAGTTGTTTCGTTTATGATGTTGGAAAACTTAGTTATTGGTTTCATAATTACTTCTATGCGACAAGTCATAAGTCATGATCACTGTATAGGAGATACTCACTATGTACCTCTTTATCGCACAATTATTGAGTCCTTGTTGAGCACAAGTTTTTCTACTACTTGTCCAAGTGCAAGCGAAATAGTAGGTTTATCTGAGTGATTCAGGATCGAACACGAGAATTGATTCCAGACATTAGTTCTAGGGATTACTTATCTTTTAAGCAGTACAAAAGAATTAAAGAATAAAAAATGTAAGAAATGTAAGAATAAGCTAAACTATAAAATTGAACATCGAGAGTTTGCAAAGTAGGAATGAAAAAGTGGAATGGTAATACAAACTAAAGTGTATCTGGAAATTGAAGGAAGGAATGTTTATGCATTACCATCAATGAAGTAATGTGATGGCCTTGATGCGATACAGCTCACTCAATCATGGTTCCGATTAACGCGTACCTCTTTCGAAGTTACTGTGCACCACATATGACCACCTTTCGGGATCTATATGCCTAGGCATGCTCAAATGAGATATTCTAGAGGAGATATTTATAAATCATATAGGAATTCGCAATTAAGGACAGCGACCTTTTGGTGCTTTATGTCCACACTTGTTCGTCTCTCGGGACACAAAGAGCGAAAATAATCTCGCTAAGGTGGAATTTATCGCCAAACTCCTTCTTGTGCGTGTTAGCCATGTCCTAGTTACCTACCAACTCAAGTAGTTGACAACGAACGTTGGCCAAGCGATGAAGTAACTCAACTTACGTGATAGGACTTATAAATAAAACTTCTTACAAAAGCCTACCAGCAACTTAACTACTAGTAACACATAGACAGGTGAATAGTAGAGAAGTGATGGATTGAAAAGGGTATAAACATATAATGTATATATATAAGAAATGTAGGCCTTCGACCAGTGTACAATATGAACAAAATATATATATTACACAAAGAACACAAAAATGGAAGATAGAATAGTGGAAAAAGTATACAAGTAGAGGAGATATGGGAAATGGGTTCTCCACCACTCAAGCTCTAAGCTATCTAACCGAAGAAGGAAACTTTTTACAGATGGACTCTCTTTTGTTTTCCGTTCAGACCACCTTTTGGCCCATCCAGGCCTCCCAAGCCCCATCATCTTTGATGGGGGTAAAGACTTTCTATAGGCAACTTTTGGGCTGGAAACTTCCGCTCTTTTGAGATTGTCAGCGCCAACTGCAACCTTGTGAAGTCACATCAACTCCAACTATCATTCTTGTCTTTTAGAGAACCTTCCTCCCGTGATGACATGATTCCTCGCCTAGAGATATTAATCACCAAATGAGTTCTTATCGCATAGTTCTTGTGCGAGATGTCTTCTTTGATTTACTAGTTTCTTCCTTTTTATTCATCCGACGTTTAAACATGACAATCGCGTAAAACAAGCATAATGCTTATGTAAGATGTATTTCCTAATACTTATATATTTAAAACATAAGTTACGCGCTTTGATCCTCTTCTTATGAGTTTTAATCTCATTATTTTAATACAAGAGGTTGTAATTACGGGTATTTATACATGTTATCAAGGTTTATGATACATTATTGATAAGAAGTTTAGCTTATAACTCTTATCACGTTAGTTGAGAAATTTTCATCACTTGGCTAGTGTATATCGCCAACTACCCAAGAGGGCAAGTAGCAAGGATATAGCTAGCACGCGCAAGAGGGAGTTTGGAGACAAAAACTCAACCTTGCCATATAACTTCCATTATTTGTATCTCAAAAGGAGAACAAGTGTGGACATTAGGTGTCAAGAGGTTGTTGTTCTTAAATGTAAAGCTCTATAAGTTTTATATGTAAACACTTCTAAATATACCTTGTTTGGTTAGGCTTAGTCATTTGGATCCTAACAGGAGACCAAGTGTGGTGTTCAATGGCTCTGAAAAGAGCACAACTTAATCATAAGCTAGTCAATCAAGTTATATCGCATTGAAATGGTTATATAGCTTATTTGTATGATAGCATTAAAAAATTCCTTCAAATTTTTCTTTAATAAAAGTTAGTTCACGTTTATACCATCTCAACTGCCCTTATTAAATCATCTTTACAGAGTTCTTTAGGTGTACATAAGTAGATTTAGTTTTATACTCTCATTCTTTTACATCTTTTTATTATTTTATTCTTTTTACCTAATTGAGAAGTAAACTCTAGAATTAAGTTTTGATATCAATTCATTGTGTTCGACCCTAGTTCACACAAGAAAACCTATTGATTCGCTTACACTTGGACAAGTAATAGGAAAACTTGTACAATGAGGACTTATTAGTGATAGACGATATTGGAAGCATTTGGCATGCAATGATCATATCCACCCGCATTATGAAGAGATTCATAAAGAATATTTTGAATGCAATGATCCTGAATCAATGACACATCATGTGATTTGAACTTAAAAAGCATTATACCAACATAGGCAACATCATTATTTCCCACGACGTTGAGCCTATGTTGTTTAGAATTAAGAACCATCACGAAATCTGTGGAGTTGGCTAGCTAGGTTAGATTGTAGGTAAGATTGAGTGAGATTGACTTGTACAAACCAAACATACAAACATACAAATAAACAAACTACAACTAAGTAAATTAGACTGTTGCATGGGATCCACTCTCCAACAAGCATTGATCTCACCAACATTGCACAACATACTCCATCGTAAGTCCTAGTTAAAATACTAAGCAATAACCAGGAGACTTTCGACGACTCCATTTGTGACCCACCGTGTTTATTGAGGACACGTTTAAGGACCAAAAAGATGGGGGAGGTAGCCTCAAGTTGTCTCTAGAAAGAAAAGAGCCCATTGAGGAGATCATTAATAACCCACTCCAAAGGAAAAATGAAAACCCTGAGGTAGGTGGCGAAACACATCTCCCCTCATTGCCAAAGCAAACTGCAGAGCCTTTCTCGCAGAATGCCAAAATTAAGGAGGCAATGAAAGAAACGGACGAAGAAGATGGTGACGAGGATTATATCTTTAAATTCATGGATCAATGCATTTGCAAACTAAATCATATAGACCCCTATTCTTATCGCCTAACTTTTATATAATAAAACTCACAACTCTTTCCTAAATTGTCGAAAATTCTAAACTAGAAAGCAATAAAGAAAAACAGTAAAGAAAGCAATAATACAAAAATGATGCATCTGTAAATTGGTTAAGGAAAGTGATACGTTACAAAAGCATTGATACATTTAGATTCACGAAGGTGAATGATTAAGGCCTTGTTGCGATCAGCACCCTGCACAATTATTCTAGACGTGTTGTTTCTTTCTAATCAACTTTAATTATTTGCTACATGACAATGTTTAGTACCACAGACTTTTTCACGCGTTCTTCGGTTAAATGCGTGATTCAACATACATTGAGTGTTTGCCCAAATCAAAGCAAAACTTATCTATAATTTTGAAAAAGAAATTTCCCTACCACAGTGCCAAAAAACTTGCTTCTTATTGTGTGTGTGCAACGTTTGTTCATAGATATGTTATAGTAAGATCTAAGTGTGTGACTTAGTTGGCGATTATGATAGGAGTATACGATAAAAGGTGTTCTCATATCTATATGTTGCTTATTTCCAAATGATAAACATATGGTACAAGTTTTTCTATTGTTTTTCAAAGTCTAAGTGAAACAATAGATTTCTTGAGTAAGCCAGGGTCGAACATAGGGAATTTTTATCAAACCTTAGTTATAAGATCTACTTCTCATGTAGGCGATATACAACTTCTATACAATGTAAAGTAAATGTGTATATGTGTATTAAAACTACTATGTACACTAGAGGTTCTGCAAAAAGTGACAAGAAGTAGGGGAGAATATGGAGAGTGACCTAACTTATATTCAGAGAGTGAAGGAAAGTCTCTGCGTTCTAGAAGATTAAGCCATATGGTAGTTCTTGACGTGATAGAGTGGTTCGGTAGAGTTGCTGTGTTGTGTAATAGGAACAACATATAAATGTTACTTGGGACTTAGTCTTATTAATCTAACATTTGTGTAATGCAATTGCAATACTTCATTAAGTAGATTCACTACACGTAATGTGCTTGCCATGTCTTTTTGTATTGTGTGGTTCAGTCTAAGTGATACGTCATGGGCCATGATCATAACATAAAGTGCTCACTATGTACCTCTTTGTCGCGTAAAGCCTAAGTCATCGTTGAATCCAAATTTTCCTGCTGCTTGTCCAAGTGTAAGCGAAGCAGTAGGTTTACCTAGGTGATCCAAGGTCGAACATGAAAAATTGTTTCAAGATACTAGTTCTAAGGTGTTACTCATCTGTCAGGCATTATGCTGGTTACAATAAAAGAATATATATAAAATAAAACTAAGGTTATTTACACTCACCTAGAGACTCATGCACAAGGGGGTAAAGTATGATAAAATGGAAGAATAAGTGAACTAACTTTCATGCGAGAGAAAAGAGAAGGAAAGTATATGCACTATTAGGCAATTAAGCAATCCGAAAACTTCGATACGATATAACTTACCTAATAAGCTCATGATTAAGGAGACTTTCTCTCGAAGTGTTTAGGCATCACACTTACTCATCTTTCGGGATGCAAGTGACTATGCTTGATTAGGCAAGCTATATTTAGAAGGTTTCACTTATAACACTTATAGAACTTTTCGTTTATAGACAACAACCTCTCAGTGTCTAATGTGCACACTTGTTCGCCTTTCGCGATATAAATGTTGGAAGTTATCTTACTAAGGTGGGGTTTGTTACCAAACTCCTCCTTGTGCACATCAGCCTTATCCTTGCTACCTGCCTTCTCGGGTAGTTGGCAATTGACATTAGCCAAGTGATGAATATAGCTGAACTAATACGATAATTCGTATAAGCTAGACTCCTTATCGAGAACTTACCACAAACTTAACTACTAATAACACATTGACAAGTGAAAGATCAAGAATGATGGATCGAAAAGGTATAAACATGTAATATATGTATAAAGAATGTAAGCCATAGGCCACTATATAATATAAACAACATATATTACACAGAAATGCAAAAATGGAAATAAAGAAGAGTAGATTGAAATACAAGTGAGGGGGAGCGAGGGATGACTCTTCTCCTCTCAAATTCTAGGTTTTTGCTCATTCAAACGTTTTTATGTGTGTAATGTTTCGTTCAAATGTCACTCTCTTCATCTTGGTGAAGATGAAGTGCTTTTATAGACAACTTTAAGCGGAAAAAATTTTCTTCCTCTAATCTTGTCAGCGTCATTGTCAGTCTTAGGAAGTCACATCAGTTCAACTACCATTTTTGTCTTGTAGTGAGCTTTCCTCGCATGATGACATGGTTCTTCGCCTGGAAGTGTTAGTTGCCAGGTGAGTTCTCAATGTGACACCTATGCGCGAGATATCCTTTGCGATTTGCTCTTTTCTTCTTGTCCACTTATCCTGCATTTCAACATGATAATCACGTAAAACAGGCATGATGCTTATGTAAGTTATATTTCTAAATACTTATGTGTTTACAACACAAGTCACACGTTATGACTTATGCGTTTTGACCTTATTATTCTAATAAAAAGGGCTATAATAACAGACATTTTGCACATTATAATAGAGATCAAGTATTCATCTTCTAATTAAGGCAAATACTTTTCAATGCCTAAACACCACACTTACTCGCCTCTTGGGATGTAAATGATAAAGATTAATTAAGTGATTTTTATCTAGATTTTATAACATGTGAGGATCACATTACCTCTCTTTGAAGGGTGACAACCTCTCGACATCAAGTTATCATACTTGTTCTCTTTTTGAGACACAAATGATGAAGGTTCAATCGCCAGAATGGAGACTTATGTGCATTTAACTATGTCCTTGCTACTTACTCTCTCAAGCAGTTGACGACAAATGATGGCCAAGCAATGAAGTAAAGATCAGCTAAACTCGATGAGCCTTGTAAGCTAAATCTCTTATCAAGAACTTATCGTAAGCATAAACTACTTATAACACTTCAACAAATGAATAGTAAAGAGATAATAGATTGAAAGGGAATAAAGCTGCAATTTATTGAAGAATGTAGGCCTTTGGCCACTATACAATATAAAACTCATACATTTCAATGGAAGTATAAAAATGGAAAGCAAGAAATGGGAGCCAGGCTGTAGAATACCTAAGCATCCTTTGGCTCTTTTACAAGTTAGGGGGAAGAAGATTGTGGTTTGTTCTCTCTAATCTTTCTCTAAGTTCTCACTTACAAAGGTTGACCGGACAAAAGATGGACTATCTTTTAGAAAGTTGACTCTCATAAAGATCCTTAGGTTTTGGTCCATTCAGAGCAAACAATGTACATGATAGGAATGGAGGCTTTATATAGACTACTTTAGGCAGGAAGCTTCTATTCTTCTAAACATGTTATCGCCAATTGCAGTTTTATCAAGTCACATCAACTTCAACTACTATTCTTGTTTGTTGGTGAGTCTTCATCGAGTGATGATGTGATTGGCCTAGGGATGTTTGATCGCCAGACTCAATATTGCTTTAAAAATCATGTTTAGCGCCATTAAAGATTAAAGTAAATTAACACAATTAAACAAGAATTAATTATAAAAGCAAGATTGGAATTTAGCTAAAGATTGAAATTAGAAAGCATTTAGACAAGATCTCAAGAGAGAATTGCTAGAACCACCATTCCCAAGAAAAATTACCTTAGTTTTTTATCATTACTTCAAGAAGAAATTTAAAGAAAATGAGACTTTGATGGGAAGAAATTGAGAGAGAATTTTATTGATCTTGAGATATAATTTACATGAGAATTGGTTCAAATTTTTTGAAAATTTGAAAAATGATGAGTGAATTATGAAAATACAAAAGAAAAATGGCTTAAGTAAGTCATAAAGGTCGGCTGGCTTGGAGGAAAGCGAGTGCACTGATGGATATTAAAAGTTCATATAGTAGTGGTCCTATGCATGTCAATTATGTCGTCGCGGCTCTAATATGGGCCTTGATGCGCTGCTAAATTTTGGCAACTACCACCTTTCGACATCGAGCTTTGACGTTGACACAACTTTGCTTTTAATTACGAAAATGCTATATCATGATTTTGGCCCGTTTTCACTCATTTTAGCTTAAAATTGAATGGTTTTTGTTACATCGAACTCCTTGGAATTACTATTTCCTATAAAACAAGAGAATTAATGAATAAGTGTTGCAATCATGAAAGTCTTATTCTAGAATACCTAGCTCATTTATGAAGCTATCAAAATAGAAATATGTTTTCAAAGCTGGGGAGCTACTAAAACAATGACACAACAAAAGGTAGTGTTGTAACTACAATAGTAATTAAACAGAGCCCTATAACCCAAAATCAAAATCTAAGTTCATACATAATGAATTTCTAATAACTTAAAAATACATTTTAAACCGTAAAAGTCATTTTGAACCATTCTTAAAACCTAACACGTTTGGTTAACTATTTTTGTTTTTGTTTTTTATCGTTGAAAATTAAGCCAAAGTTTCTAATAATGATTTTCATTTTTTTAAAAGGTATTAGAGTTGAATTCTTGGTTAAATATTAAAAACCGAAAGAAGTTGATAAATGGACAATGAAGATGGTAAGTTATAGAGAAGAAGATGAGTTGAGATTGGATAGCTTCGTGATTGAAGAAGCAGTTAGGGGAAAGGGGAAAGGGGAAGATGGTGATTAAAAAGACTACCATTTAATTTTAATTTGACTTTAGAATTGATTGTTAATTATTTGGTTGTTTGATTTTCAAGTCGTCTTCTGTTTACCTTTTCTCTACTTGTTTTTTCGTTTTCTTCATGTTGTTCACAAGTACTTATCATTATGTGTTTTAATTTCCCCACCAACAATCTTCCATAATCTTTTGTTCTATTATTTTACTTAATCCATTACTCTCTCCTTCATTATCCTTTTTTCATTACTTTACAATCCAATTATCAAAATCCTTTTAAATATATATTAATAAAATAACTCTCATATTTCTGGTCATACAGAAGCAAAACAATAGTCCTCTATTTCACTCGTTTTACCTTTTAGATATGTTCAAATTGTAATGAATATATCATTTTAGTTTGGTAAGAAAAATATATGCATTTGGAAGTGTTGATTTATTCCCCGAAGAAATTTGAAGTATGAGTTTAGGTTGACTTTTATTTTAACTATTATTTTGGAGAGTTGTAAAAATAGCAAATTTGACAAAATATTTATAACATATAACAAAATTTTTCGATTCTATCAATAATAGACATTGATAGTCATTGATATGCTTCTATCAGTGATATTGATAGACAATGATAAAAGTCTATCATGACTATCATTAATAAAATCCAAAATTTTGCTATAACTTATAAATATTTTAATTTATTTTGCAATTTTTAAAATGTCCCGATTATTTTTTTTGTATTATGTTAAATATATTTTATACATAGAATTACAAATATTTGTTTAATATGTCTTTTGATCTACTTTTAACGTTGTAAACATAAGGGAGAAAAAAAAACACGCAAGAAAGGTTGTTTCCATAATATTTTTGGAAAAATGTGTTTTGAGGAGTTGAACTTATGTTTATATTGATTTTGATAAGATGTGACTCGATCTCTAGTGTTTGTTAGTGTAATTAGTTGAATGTGCACACTTGATTTGAGCAAAGGAGAAGAAGTTGAAGTCTCGGGGGAAATGTTTGTATCTTTAAAGGGCTTGAGTTTTGAAAGTGGTGTACTCTTCGAGAGTTGGGGAATCGTTTAGTTGTTGAAAAAAATATTCTCTTGGCTCTCACTCTCTCTCAAGATAAACTTTTTACCTCAAAATCGTGAATTTAATCTTGGTAGATCCATGGACGAAAGTGATTGAATTTAAAGCTTATTTAGTATTTAAGCTAAATTAAACTTATTTTTAGGTTTAATTAGGCTTTTAACACACATAACATCATCGAGTTTAGCTAATTTATATCTTCAATCTCAATTTAGAAATGAATCATTTTATATTTTACGCAAAATGTTCTATTCAACAAATGCTCCCTTTTTTTTCTTTTCTTTTTTTTTTTTTTTAAGAGACTAGCCTTGATTTTTGAAAAGTTGCTAGAAGGTGGATGACAAAAAATCATTGAGGGTTGATTAACTAAAATCAACTATAATACATCAAAGAGGACATAACATAAATGAACCACCATAAAATCATTGAGGGTTGATTAACTAAAATCGACTATAATACATCTTTTTCGTTTTCTAATAACTATAATACGCATCCTCATAGAGACACAAGAGTGTCTACTTGCTAATGATAAAAGAAAACATAAAATTCATCGTCTAATTGATTGAAGAAAGTGTGAACTAATTCATGTCAAATATGGTTTACTGTTAAACTTGTCTC